>JACBKR010001351.1:0-46647 GCA_014218235.1 Colocasia esculenta | reverse complement strand
TAACAAATTCGGTCTATACCCAAAGATTTTACCTACGGCAAAGTAATACATAGGTATAGACAAGAATTACATATGAAAAAAGCATCCATTATTAAGTTACATATACGATTACTTTAACTATGTGTATATAAGTAGATATAATTACGGTTGCTTACAATAATGTGTAAAAGTTGTTTTTTAGTCAATATTTACTAAAAATTGTAAAAAAAAATTGAGTATTCTTATAAATTTACTACAATTTACTATACTTAGGAGAGTGCATCCTCCAGGTCCACGCTGCCGCACCCACCACCGCTGTCCCTTGGCCTACTCGGCACCCCCTTCTCCAGGGAGGGGATATTGTCTCCATCTTGGGACGCGGGGGACTCCTCCCTCCTCAGTCTGGTGTGTAGCAACCAGTAGAGGCCGTAGCGATCTCTGGAGAGATGAGATGGAGACAGTTGACAGGTGGTGGGGCTGGGTGTAAGACCCGGCTTCCCGGCTTTCTGTCTGGTGTCTTGGATGACTAGACACTAACACGTCCGGGCTGGGCGACGCATTAGTGTTGCGTCGTGGGTGTCCGACACGACAGTCATGCTTAGGGCCTGTGTTGCCTCGGGTGTTTACGTGGTTCCGGTTGGGGTGTCGGCGTGTGCCCCAGGGCTGGCTTGCCCTTAGGACCTTCAAGTGGGGAATGCGGCAGGTTGCCTCGCTGCGTTCAGTTACGAAGGTGACACCTTCGTGGCTGTGTCCTGGAAGTGGTGCCAGGAGGGTCACATCTATCTAATAATCGATTGACCGACAGTCAATCAATTATTAGCAGAGTGATGGGTTTTCCATATTGTCTGGTGGTGTGCCTTAGTTGGCCGACGGCCCTCTCGAGGGTCCGTGCCTGCCTTGTGCTTGCTGGGCTTGTTGTGGGTTGCAAGCCAGCAGTTCGGTGTGGTTCTTGTTGTGCTTGTCCCGCCTATTCTCCTGGTGCTTGGCACTTGAGGGCTTGTCCCGTTCAGAGGTTGTCTCCGTTTCCTGGGACCCCCATCCTCAGGAGCCTGTTGAGGGAGTGCTCTGGGCTACAAGCGTGCTCGAGTTGGCAGCTGACTTGGAGGACTCTGGAGCTGAGGGGAAAACGAGGTTTGGACAGCGGCGCCGAGTCATTTTTAGAGCTCTCTTGGTTGGTCTGGGACGCCGAGGCCGGCTGGAGTTCTTCTCGGTGCAGACCAGTCAGTCCTTCTTCTCACTGCCTCGCCCTGCGTTGGTTCTGGAGTCACGTAGGGAGGTCAGGCATGAGGCTGCAGCTTGGCCAGGCTGTAGTGGTGTGTGCGTTCTTGTGGTGTTTTGTGGCGGCTCTGTCTCGTTCTTCCGGGGAGGCAGAGGTAGGAGCTAGGCTGGAGAGCAGAGGGCGTGGATGGCATGTCCCCCTCTTAGTTGCTAGCGGTGGTGGCTTGGTTGCTGTTGTTGTGATGACATTTCCAAGTGTTATCCTTTGCCCTTGCCTACACGGCGGTTATAGCTTGCCTGTGCCTATTTTCCGCGGGCGTCGTTGGTCTAGCCTTGTTGGCTCGTGCTTCCGGTGGTTTCCGTTTCGGTGTTCTCTCGGTTCCGTAGTCCAGTTCCTTGGTGCCAGTCCATGGTGGCACCAGTAAGTGTGGTTTCCCAACCTTGTGGCATGTTTGGGGTTTAGGGTGGTTCTGCTTGTGGGCCCTCGACCTTGTGGAGGTTGAGGTGTCTGTGCTTTTGGTGAGAGGTCGTTCTCACCTGGTTGTTGCATGGTCTCGGCGGGTGTGCCGAGGGTTGCTTCCGCTTGGTGCCTGACTCCATTGGTTTCTGTGGGAGTCGTTTGTGTGTCATGACCTTAGTTGGTGGTCGTGGCATTGCATTGTTCTGTTCCGCTACTTAGTAGCACCTGTTGTAGGTGTTCCTAGCTTTACAGCTTTCTAGTGTAGTTTCCTATTTTGAGAGTTCCTACTGCTCTGGCTGGTGAGGTGGTAATCCCTACTGGGCCTTGTTCGCGAGGCTCACCCCCCCTACTCTCTTCAGCTAGGGGCTCGTCGTCACGGGAGCTCGATGTAGGATGGGTTGCGGAGGCAGCTGTGGTGTCGTGTGTTGTCAGTAGCAGTGAGAGCGAGTGTTATGAGCTCTTGTACCTGAGTGAGTTAAGAGTTGTGCTTTGCAAGTTCTCGGGGTGTGCCCCTTAAGGACTGCACCTTTCTTCTTGTATCTGTACTTTTACTGGGACATGTTGTACAACTTTTGTATAATGTATATATTGTTATAGTTATTTAAATTCAGTACATATCTCACTAGACTATTTCTTCTAACCCTTCCAGGTCTTCGGATCGGTGGGTGGCGACATGAACTTTGGGGTCCCTGGCCGGGGTCCGGGAGGTCGAGTCGTTACACTGGGGGAGGAACAGTGGGTTTCGCCAGAGGGGGTTTCCCCATTCCCAGTCGGTACAGGTAGGGTGGGAGGGAGAGAGAGATTGAGAGATGGGGGCGGCAAGAAAGGGGAACCAAGGCAACCGTCGACCTCTACATGCCCCGTCACTTCTCTCTCTCTCTACTGCACCATAGGGGGTTCCTCCCGTGACCCAGTCCCCTCGCCCACATCTCTCTCTCTGTCTCTCCCGGTGTTGCGCCGGAGGGGTCCCAACCCCCGTTCCCCATCTTCACCCCCCGATAGAGACATGCATTTAAGACTTTCCCCATTCACTGTCTATTTCCCCTATATTTGTGGCCTGTGAAAGTGCCAGTTCTCTATTCAATTTATTTCAAAGCTTTGCCTTATTTTCTATGTATTTCGTCAGGTTAAGCGAATTGTAGAAAGGGAGTTGGGACAACCAGTGGTAGATATTTTCTCCAGTTTAGACAATGTGGCTCTTGCAACAACATCTGTAAATAATGCCTGATACTTGTAATAACTAATTTCTAGAAATAATATTTTGTATTCTGACTTTTACGAGTTTGTGGTTGTACCTTGCACAGGTCGACGGTACAACATTAAGAGAAGTGGTGGTGAAAGTTCAACACGAGGGCATCAAACAAGTATATTGGAGGTTTCCACATCCTAACTTTTATGTGGTTGGGTAATTCAGAGGCTAGCACTTGTTGTATAACTGTTATTTATCCACAGGACTTGAAGAATGCAAAATCCATAATTGACTGGATAGCATGGGTTGAGCCACAATATATCTTCAATCGATTGATAGATGAATAGTGCAATGAAGCTCCAAAGGAGCTTGACTTTAACATGGAAGCAGGTTTACATCATATGATGAGAAACTTAACACCATTTTTCACTTATATGAATAATTTAAATTCATCCTTGTTGTAGAAAATACCAGAAAAGTTTCTGAGAACCTACATTGCAATAAAGAGCATGATACGATTGTTCGGAATAATCATGTGGATTGTTGATCCATAGATTATTCAAGTACCTTTTGGCAATTCTGTTCCCTGTAGAGGTCTGTACTTTCTCTCATTTCTTTTCCTTGATGGTCTTGTAAAGTAAGCTACTATGAAATAAGAAACAAATACAATACACGTAAAGAACTTTTTACAACAAAATATAATTTGTTAGCACTTATGAGGGACCTGGCACCATATGGCAGGGGGATCATGTAGCTCTACTGTCCGGAGATTTAAATAGCAGCTTGACATTCTAGAGGAGCTATGGATGTAATAATGTAATATTCTGAGAAACTACACCAGCAAATGAAGCCCTTGTAAGTCCATCCTCAGAGTCTTGTCTTTCTTCATATATCCTTGGAATTTTACATATTGATATGCATGTCTCATCTTCATCAAGGAAAACATGAAATCTCTAGCCAATCAGAGAACAAAAAATATGAAGATCATTAAGGAAAAGATGAAACTCAACGAAAAGGAAATGTCACACTTTAATCTTGTAAGCATATATCAGCCAGCAAGTCGGATCTGCTTTACCTCATAGATTGACTAATTTCAAAAGTGAAAACACAAGAGCAGACACCATCCCTCATCTAAAGGGAACAAAGCTAAAGACGAAATTAAAGCGAAAACAGAAAGAAACAAAAGATAGAGATATAAAAAACAACCATCATGGAGGATCCCTGGAAAAAAACCACAAAGCAAAACTTCCCCAGTTCCTGAGTAAATTCACAATCCCTTTGCTGTTTGAGATTGGCTCTCCTCACCATCATTGCAAGCCAGTAAACTGTCTTGTGCCTTCTATGTTAATATGTGAGATTTTCACTTTCTCCCAAATCTTTAGATCCTCATGAGCTACCATAAGACAGGTTTGAGGCTTTCTGGGTGATGCTATCATTTTTTTTTCTGGGTCATAAATCTTCTTTGAGATATGCAACAAAATGGTCGAAAGTATTCTTTTACATCTTGGAATAATCTTGATGAAATTTGATGATGGCATTCAGTAATAATTTTTATTAGGATGTGTACAGTGAAACATGTTTTTGAACCTTGACATAGCTTCGAAGAAATTAATGATGTTTATTCTGTAATCTAGCATATGACTTTCATGAAATTTAGTGACTTTCATGCGCACAGGGCTTTCCTCCTCTCTGAATGTGAGAATAGTTTACCAAGAATTATGAGGCCATTTGCAGCATCTACTTTATGGCAGTGAGAAAATCATTTTCACCCGCATGTAAAGGTTCTCATCATCTTCGGAAGGCTTTATGGTTGCCATTGGTGATGAATGTGGAATTGTGGATGGTGATTCTCTTTTCTTCTTTAATTACAAAATAGACATGAACCTTTAAATTTCATCATAATTTGATTATGGAATCACTGGGTTTTTACCCTTCAAGTAGGAAATGATGTAGTGCATGAGATGTTATCCTTGCTTTTGTAATTTGCACTGTGGATGATGTCAGGTACTATCTTGCTAGGTACCTTGCACACTTCTTAGTCACTGATGTATGCCTTGAATTTTCTCCATGCCCATTAATTTTTTTTTCTCAAAGCAGTTTTAAGTACCCCTGGGGGAAACAAGAACAATGCACACATTTTCAAGGGTTCTAAAAAGATGTGAGATATAGGAAGATACACTTTTTCTTAATGGTGTTTCATAGTAAACAAATATAACTTGATATTGTTGGTCACCTCTGGGGAGATAAATATTCTAACCTGGTGTAAATGAATGAGCCTGCTTGTTAAGGTGTATACTTGACTATATTTATAACATGCCATTGTATATTTATTGGCCACTATTCATCATGTGGTTTTGTGGGATACTCCTAGTTTATCTTATGTTTCATGGTGAACAAGTCCTTTTTTATGTTCACTTTCTTTCTGGTGAGCCCAGATGGAGTCAATTCACTATAACATCTCCTGATCGCAGAATTCATGTTTTTTGGTACAAGACTGGTAAACTTAGGCGAGTATATGATGAGTCTCTAGAGGTAAATTTTTTATGTAATTTTTTTTATCTTTTGATAGATTTATGTCTTCGTAGTTTGTACTAGAATCTTTAATTTTATTTAAGTAGGTTGCTCAGGATCTACAAAGAAGTGATGCTTCTTTGTATCGGCTTGAAGCGATTGACTTGGATGAAGGATGGCTGTGGAGAAAGAAATAGAAAAAACTTAGAATGCGCCACAACCAAATGCCATCTTTGATGAAAGTTCAAACTTCCTTATATATGCTACTTTGTTGGGCATAAAAGTAGGTTTTCTTGTATCTTTTGCTTAATATTTTTGAATAATCTTATGAGGTGAATTATTGCGAGTAAATATGGAATATTTGTTGTGCAAGGTATTTTAGATTTGGGATTCACACAATAATCATTGAGGTGAGATTAAGATATTCAGAAGTTTTTTAAGGATATGGGATATGCTGTTCTTGTATGCATGCAAATGATCTAAGACATGAGTACTGTGCAACACATCTTGATCATCCCTTGATGGAGCTTGAACAAAGTATTACTCTAGCATTCCACTCTACCATTAGTTTCATGAGAAAGACTTAGTGCACTTTTTTATTGCACTTAAGTGCAATATGACTAGACACTAAACCTATGTGGCACCCCTCACATGGGGAGTGATAAAGTGGCAACTCAATTATTAGGTGTTACATGGATTTAGTGCCTAGTTAAGTGCAATATGAAAGTGCACTAAGCCTTTCTCTAGTTTCATATCTCTTTTCCTTCTCTCTCTTTTTGGGGGGGTTCTGAATGCCTTATCCCTTTCCACTAACTCGGTCATTTCTGGTCTTCATATTCCCCATTGAGGACCTTTTATCCTTTAACAAGTTGCTCTTGTTACTTCTATTTACACGTGTTCCAAACCACCTCAAACATCTTTGTTGGATTTGATCATCTCTTGCCGCTGCTCCTACATGAATTGCTATGATTAATTGATCTTCCTTGAAATAACCTGTTTTTAGCTTGGATTGATCTTAAACATGCTCATATTAAGATTGCCTAGGTCCTTTATTGTGCTTTCTCATGGCTGATGCCATAAGCCTATTACCTATTGTTTAATTGATTCTTGATTTTCTTTTGGTTTTTCGTGTTCCCCCTTGTTCCTTTTAAACGTAGGGTATGTTTCTCTTCATTAACAGATTGTAAATCTGCACACAAATAAAATTGCCCATATTCTTGGTAAGGTGGAGAACAATGATAGATTCTTGAGAATTGCTCTATATCAAGGTGATAGGAGCAGCAAAAAGGTGCGAAAAATTCTTGCAGCTACAGCAAATGTCAATGAAAGCAAAGAACCTTTAACAGATCCCACTCTTCTGTGTTGTGCTTTCAAGAAGCATTGCATTTATTTATTTAGGTATTGATTATCTCCTCTAAAACGGCTTATTGATTACATGCACTATAGTACTATACATATCTTGCAAAATACTGCCAGGACCTATACCTTTTCTGTTAGGACTGATACCAAAAGAGAGAAAGGCAGGAAAACATTTAACTGGTGGAAAAAAACTTTGTTGGGTCCAAAAAATAATAAAATTGACTATTATGAAGTGATGAAATGAATATGGAAAATAAATGCAGAAAAATCTATGAAATGGTTGTTTACCGATAAATGAGTTTCTATTGTTGGGTTTATGTAATTTGATGGTTTGTGACATTCTTGGAGTTCTTTATATAGTCAGAGAGAACCAGAGGAAGCTGAAGATGCAACCCAAGGGAAGATGATTTTTCAACGAAAAGCCACCTTCTGAGGACTTCTTGCTGTGTCTGAACTAGGAAAAGCAGTCACCTCATCTCTTCCTGATACTGTGGTGATGTTTCTGTCTTTCCATGATAATATATTTTTAGGTCAAGTTTTGAAATATTCTGAATGGCAATTGTAGATAACAGAGGCTAAATTTTGTCTTTCTAATCTTTTAATCATGTTATTTTCATTTGCATTGCATAGTTTGATCTACTGCAGCTTTCTCTTTTTTTTTATTGGCACTGATTCATATGGTATAAGAGTAAGAGAGTGTTTCCACAGTTTCTTCTGCCATTATCTAATTAGATACTCTCTCTATCTTTTAACCAGATCTTGCTTACAACACTTGTGATATTCACTTGAGGCTGTATCCAGATGAATGTCCCAAAACTATGGGAATTTTTATCACACATTGAAGAAATGGTTATTATGACAATCTCATCTTCCATCAAGTTATAAGAGGCTTCATGATCCAGACCCCCTTAGGAGATGGCACTGGGGGTCAGTCTATCTGGGGAAGAGAGTTTGAAGATGAGTTTCACAAAAGGTGTTGTTTTCCTTTTTGCTTTATAAACTTACATTAATGTCATTGCTTAATGTATGACAGACACATATCATTTGGTATCCCCTCTTCTGCTTGCTGTTCTCTCTCTTGAAGGACTATTATCTTAAGTTTGGATGCTCTTGTCTGTTGATTGATCATCAGAATGTCAGTTTTAATGGCCAAGAAGAGATTGATAATGTTTTTGGTTTTCCCCTGTGGTAATCCAAGATATGCTTCCACAAAATAGTGAATTAATCTTTGGCACTTGTTTCTGCAGCAATTTTTGGTTGTTAGTGGAGGCATTTTTCTATCTTGTGCATTTGCACAAAAGCATCATATAAATATCAGAATGTTTTCTAGAATGTGGATTGGTTATCTTGATAACTGAAAGATGGTAGATCAAATTTTAGAATCTGAACCATGGAAATTGTTAAACACCATTGTGTATATATATTTGAACCATGAAAATCATTTAACACGATGTACTTATGTGTGTGAACTTGGAATTATTGAAACTTGTGTGCATGTATTAAAATGACTTTTTGCATAAATACCCTTCTTAGAAGTCTACACAATAAGTCATCTTAAAATCATATTGTTTTATCGATCGTCACGTTTTGTGACGGAGTAGAAGAAAACGTCAACAAACGTATAATGAAGGTCAAACCAATATAAATTTAAATAGTGCGAATCTATGGCTGTATAACATGGATTATCACTATCCACTTTATTCTTACAATGGCATTTCAAACTATGTTTCAAAAGTGCAGTTATCTTATTACGTGGAATCTAAATATGCAGGATCATTTCCTATTTGTATAACCTATAAATGGATCATCAAATATGTGACAATGTTTGAACTGTTCTTGTGGAATGTTACTTATTCTGGGTATGATGCATCGACGAGTCTCTAATGTTGGCTACTCAGCTAAAAGAAGAAATTGGTAGCAACTGTATTGTGTCCAATTTCTTGGTATATGCCATGGACAACGTTTAGATGAGGGGGCTTGAGACTTACCATATTTCACTATGATGATTATTTTTTCCATTTCTCAGATTCTGGAAGCAATTACAACACTTAAGCTGTGAGGACTTCTCTTTGGAACGTTTAGGATTGCTGGGAGATTTTGCACTTAAATTCAGTATAAGTTGTTCATCTCTTTCTTTTTTTTTTTTCCCCCTCATCTAACTAGAAATTTTGCTTTGCAGATCCGTGACTTCTCTAAGAATGAAGGAAAACCCCAAGTTCCTTTATTCAGATTGCCATTTTCTTCTTCTTCCTATCATATGTCATTGTTTCATCCCTAAAATTGACCGATGTTTGAATTGTTTAAACAAAAGGTGGATATTTTTTAACAAGTATTTGTTTGTTTCCAATGCATAGCATATTTTGAATGTGTTTTATCTTATATATGTGAATGTGAATTGAGTGTACATGCATGAATGTGAATGTGGATATGCATGGATATAAGAGTAGATATTTATGTGAATATTTGAGTGGACATGTGGATGTGAATGTTATTTTGCTTATGTGATGTAGATGAGTGGATATGTGGATATGAATTTTATTTTAGTTATGTGGATGTAGATGTATTACATAGAATATTTATATGTATGTGTATAGCATGCATGTTTGTAGAATAAATTCTACATGTTTACATATGATCATGGATGTAGACCCCGATTTTGACTAATGGGTTGAACCACGTTTTCTTGCTATCTTAGTGGGCCCCTAATTGGTCACTCACCTTGAGCCCATCATTTGCCTTGATTTGAGCCCATTAATCCATTAAAATGCCTTGAAATCCCGAAATCTATCATTGGAAAGAGTCCTTAGAGGATTTGACTCCTATTTTTAGCATGTGGTTAGAGAGAATAATCCAAGATAATTCGGATTCCTTGTCGCGACGCATCGTGGCGCCGCGACTATAGTCGCGACGGGTTTGGCCGCCGCGACAACCCATGCATTATCCATGCACGTGGGCAATGCTGTCGCGTCCCCCCGCACCGACGCGTCTCTAGTCGCGACCCCGCGATCTGACGCGACAAGGACCGAGATCTCTGGCCTCCGTAACCACATCCTATTTATCCTCCCATGAACTTTGACTTGGTCTAAGAGGGTTATCCCGGCCCCTTGAGCGGATCCTTGGCCCTAGGGACTCTCCTAAGCTCCCCTAAGGACTCTACATCTGATTTTAATAGAGCTTTATCCCCCATTTATAATTTCCACATCTTTTTGAGGAGATAATACCTAATTTTCTCACTCCAAGCTCTATATAAGCAAGGCCCCTCCTCATGGACGAGGAGAGCCTCATGATCACCCCGAAGGGCTGCCAAAATTTCCTCTGAACAAGACTTAGCCACGCAGCCACTCATTCTACTCATTTCCCTTCACATTCCACTCCTCACAACTCATTCATTTCACCACCAATGGAGCAAGGAACGTGAAGAGGGCGACTTCAGCAATCTCCTGGACCTTTTGTGCATCATCGGAGCTGCATTCACGCCAGGAAGTCGCCCTAATGGGGCTCATCATCTCCTCCCTCCCTCTTTTCTATTTCTACATGCATTTTTATGTTGTTTTTAAATAGAGCACATCTATCATCCACCCACGTTTTCCCACACCCACAAGGGTTTAAAACCACCCTAGGTGCGTTCCCACCATGATCTCCCATCTCATTTCATCTTTTAGAATAGATGCTACACTTTACATGTTCTAATAGGGTCTTTTCTTTGTGTTTTCTTTTGATTGGCAGGCAAGCAAACAAGGTCTACGAGAAGCTCTGGTACTCTGGCCGGCTGGAGGACTAGAAGAAGGTCACAACACCAAATCTCCCGCATTCAGAGAACGCGACGGCCTAGGGTGACGCGACCAAGACGCGTCGTTTCCACTGACGCGATAACAGAGACGCGGCGGCCATGACGACCACGACATCAGGTCAGTCTTCTGTCTCTTCTTTTTTTCCTAGTTTAAGTTAGCCATCGTCTTTTCACATCATTAGGCAACTTATCTAGTGGCGATCACTTTCCTATTTTCCATGCCATCATATTTGACATTCATGTTCGTGTCGAGGGGAAGCACAATCCCTGTGATTACACCTTTTGGCGATCACGGTGGGACCTTCACTGCCACCCTCGTAGATTTTTGATTGTCTGCTTGCCATGTTTCCTTGTTGTTTGTTATCATAGTGTCTTATTAGGGTTCTGTTCTTTATTCCCTGCACTTTTCGCTCTGTCATTGTCGCGACCGATCGCGGTGTCGCGACAAGTTCGCGTCGCACAAAGGGGACGCGTCATCAGGTTAGGGTTTGCTAGTCCCTTTTCTTTTTTGTTCAGTGCCCATGAGAGCATGAGTCGTTGTTACATGGCTTAGATAATGTTTGCTCGTGTTTCTGTCTGATAACATCATGTTAGGGTTCGGATTTCCCGTTTAATTTCATCTGTAAGATTCCAGTTCCTATCGCGGTCGGACAAGTGGACGCGACCTGGTCGCGGTTTGGACAGGCGACGCGTTAACAGGTTTGCCTTGTATGTTCTTGCTTTCAGCCATGAATCGGTTTCTGTATGCTCCCTGATTCATGTTGTACCATTATAGTCCCCCTTGGTGTTCCTTAGTTCTGTAAGATAGTCTGTTTGAATTGGGTGGTGACTCAGTGTGTCTTCGGGCCTCTGTCTTTATCGCGGCAGCCCGCCCTGTCGCGATAGGGTCGCGGCGTATCTGGCCGTCGCGACTCTACCCGAGGACTTCTTTTGTCACCCTGTTTGCTCCTCATCTTCATCCTTGCATACATTTAGTCCCTTGCATACGTTGTTCATCCCATTTGGTTAGATTCCCCCCTTGGTTGAGTGAGTCCTCTCACCTACGAGCACTCGTAGGCTGACTCGGGCCCACCTTCCGAGGACCTCCGTAAGTCCCCGTGGCCGTACGCACGTTGCGGTTCGCCGGGCTGGTTGTACCCATTGTATCCTTAGTTTGAACCACCCCCGCGTGAGTGTGTACCACCCTTAGTCATACCGGAGCACTTGAGTCCATTCCTATCAGGGACCCATGACCGAGTGACATCTCTTTAATCAATTCACTTAAAAGGTCAAGTTCGAATCTTAAGAAATTTGCGTTGTAAGCATGATAACTTGAGTGCTTTGATCCCCCTTCTCCTCTCTGTCTTTCTTGTCGTGCTAGAGTCTAGGTGTGCCCTCCCCAAATTGGTTGGAGGGTGTATGCGTCATTGTTTAGGGAGATCGAGTCAGTCCCCTCCAATCCTCATGCTTTATCATAATCCCCTCTTCGACATGGACCAGTTTCGAGTCCTTGCCGACGATGCCCTACCCCTTGGGTTGCTCGAGGAAGTGGCCCAACCTTCCATGGCCCCTCTCCCGGGGCATATCCAGCCTCCCTCTACCACCGGGATTCGATCCCGTCCTCCCTCTCCTCCCGGGGATGATGACCCTCACTCTCAATTCAGCCAGCTCCTTCCTCACCTCACTCCGGACCAAGTCCGAGAGTTCATCGCTGCTGCAAAGGGGAAACAACCTTTATCTCCCCGGGGTCAAAATCCAGCCCGGCCGGCGGAGTCCTCCGTTCGCATCGCTTCAGCCCCTCACCTTTCTTCGTCCGGAGCAGACCCTACGCCTCTGCGTCCTCGGGCCATTCACTTTTCAGAACCAAGCTACCTCCCCCCGCGAGATGTTCGACCTCGGTCTCCTCCCACTACCTATTATACGGCCGAGCCAGCTCCACTTCCTCGCGAGAGGTCTCACTCCTTCGAGCAGCCACGCTCCCTTGTCCCTACCCATCAGATCCAATCCCCTTCCGATTTCTTGGCGGAATGGACAAGCATGAAGAAGGAGCTTCATGACCTCCGGAGGCAAATTGATCCTCGGAAGGTAGCTGATATTGCCCTCCCATCCTTCCAATACCTCCGGGTGCCTCCCCAGTCCGAGCTCCCTGTATATCGTCGATACTCTGGGGTAGGGGACCCCTATGTTCATCTGAAGGACTTCGTCTATGAATCGGCGCCGCACAAGTATGACCGCCATCTCATGGCATATCTGTTCAGAAAATCATTGGATGGTCCAGCCTTGGAGTGGTTCTATTCTTTGCCTCCCGAGGAGGCCGAGGACTTCCAAATCGTCCAAGAAAGGTTTTTGCAGCAGTTTCAGGATCGGGTGGGACCCGAATACTCTTTTGTGGATTTAGTAGCTGAGAAGATGAAACCAGAAGTGGATTTCTCCA
The DNA here is from genome assembly GCA_014218235.1 of Colocasia esculenta. NCBI lineage: Eukaryota > Viridiplantae > Streptophyta > Magnoliopsida > Alismatales > Araceae > Colocasia > Colocasia esculenta. Next base: position 33,728 of record JACBKR010001351.1, on the reverse strand, counting down.
CCTATGCTGACCGGTGGCGCTCATTGGCCGCCAAGGTCCGTTGCCCAATGCCTGAGGAGGAGAAAGTAAAGCTGTTGATCTCTAATGCCACACCCACCTACCGAACCATTTTGGCCATGAACGACATCTCTACCATGCACCAATTATATAGTCGAGCCCGTTTCATCCAAACCCAACTCAAGGACTCGCCTATACATTCCATGTTCGAGACCCCCAAGGCCCGTTATGCCAAGAAGCCGCAAGGCCCAGTCACCGAGGGGATCCAGACCAATGAACAAGTAGGTGCTGTTAGCAATCCTCAAGGCCCAGTAGGTAGGTCCCCCTATACCCAACAAGCCCAACAGCCTTGGAACAACAACAACAATAGGCAACCGCCTCCCCAAGGACAAAATCCTCCTCAAGATCAGCGCCAATACTCCCAGGTCCCTCCACCTCAAAATGGCTATGCCCCCAGGAAACCCAATGGGCCCAAGAGAGCCCAATACCCTCCATTGCCTGAGTCTCTAGCTGATGTCTTTACAGCCCTCATGTCCCTAAATGCTTTAAGGCTCCCTCCTGAGAAGGCGAATTGGAATATGGCGGCCGATCAAACAAAGTATTGTGTCTATCATCGTCATCCGGGCCACAATGTGTCCGATTGTTTCCAATTCCGGGACATGATATACGATCTCCATGAGCAGAATCAGATTGATTGGGCAGAAATGAAGAGGTTGATCCAAACTCTGAGGGACCAGCAAGGCCAGAGGCAACAGCAGCAGCAACAGAGGCGACAGCAGCCGCAGCAACAACAGCAACAACAACAGCAACAGCAATACCAGCCTTTCCAACAGCAACACCAGCAACAGCAACAACAGCAGTAGCCGCAGCAGCCGGCGAACGATCTAGGCATAATCCGTAACCCCATGCCACAACATCAACCTGCTCCGAACCCTCAACCAGCTCCACCACCTCCTCCGCCTGTGCATGTTAATCCCGTTGTCCACCATCCACCACTAGGAGCCCAGTGGGTTTTCGATGACGATCATGAGGTAGGCCAACTCCTGGCCATTTCTCACGTCACGCCCACTGCTACCACACCTATATCCACCAAGCCTCCTTCCCTTACACCCCACATTGCCACCATCACCTCACCATCACATTTCCCCGTCACCTCACCCATCATTCCTCCACCCAGCAACACCCCTTTCTCCCCTACGCCAGCACCTCTACTAGCCAACCCCTCTATCCTTGACACCACAACCCCACCACTCCACCATAACCTTGCCCTCCGGAGCGGGCGAATGTTTCATCGGATGTATCCTAACGCATCCATCCCTATGCCGGGTCAGCAAATCAACAATCAGCAGCAACAAGACACAGAAGATTGAACCGGCGCCAGGAACTCAATATGACATCCTAAAGCATCTCGATCAGACTCCCACCAAGATCTCCATATTGGAGCTCATTAAAAGATCACAGACTCACCAATATGCTCTCAGAACTTTTTTGCAAAAAGTCATGGTCAGCGAGGACATGAATCCGAACAATCTACCCTCAGTGCTCTCAATAGTGAACAGAGGACCTACCATTACCTTCTCTGATGGCGAGTTGGCCGCCCCCGAAGCAAGGAAAATGCCCCTGTGTGTGACACTTACCATAAATAAGGTGGCAATCGATGCGGCTCTGGTGGACACGGGAGCCTCCATTAATGTATGTCCACTAAGCACTCTTAGAGCTTGCAACATATCGAAACGTCAATTGCAGCCCACGCCTACCACTATTGCTGCATATGACAATTCGCGGCGTGCTTGTCACGGGGTCATCACTCTGCAAGCAGAATTAGCCCCCTCATCATGTCTGTGGAGTTCTATGTGCTGAACATTGATCATACTTACAAGGCCATCTTGGGCCGCCCGTGGATCGAATCGCTGGGGGCAGTACCCTCTACAGCGCATCAATGTCTGAAGTTCCCTTTCCAAGGGCGGATAGTCAAGGTAAAGAGCATGACGACAACGCACACAGTAGAAGCTGTTGAGAAGGTGCTTCCCTCGGTATGGCCATCCAATAAGCCTATCATCCTTGGTACCTCGATGTCAACTACCTTTGGGCTTATACTTCTCTTCCAACCGCCCAATTGGGTCTCCACCTGTCATGGCATCAAAAGGGCGCGAACGCAAATACAAAAGGATGGGCTATCATGTTCAGGCTGGGTTATCAATCAGGAAAAGGCCTGGGTGCTCATCTTCAAGGGCAAACCAAGACTGTGGCCACCACCAAGAAATTCACAAAGCGTGGCCTTGGATATTCAGAATGGGCCGCTTTCTCATCCCCTTCACAATCGGATCATGGTCCACTCACTTGGTCTCTATACGAGCACTTCGTCAAAGGGCCCATCCAGCCCGGATATAACACCACAACAGAAGCATCAAGATCAGCTTATCAAGTTCTAGAAGAGCAGCGGCCAAACAAGAAGAAAAGGGCTGAAGAAAATGCTGAAAACCCGGACCAAGACGACGTCATCTCATCAGTCACTCTACTGTTTGAAGAATCAGAAGCTGGGGCAGAAGAGCAGGAATCAGAGGATCTCATCTCAGCAGTAAACCGTCTCTTTTCTGAAGAGGATGTGCCACAAGTAGCAGCGCTATCAACCGCAGCAACCACCGCCAGGCGACAGTTGCCTGGAATTGGTGAGGAACCAGTCAAATCCTTTACCCCTACTTATACAGGAGTTCTGGCCAGGGTCCTCCCGCCTCCCACTCACTTTGTCTCATCCGTACTCGATGTTAATATTGGTTTCATTCCTTTGCCTCCCCCTTCATTTACAAATCTCGCCCGCCGCCATTAAGGCATTCACCCGTCCTTCATCCACCCCCTTCGTCATTTTCTCAATGGTTCAGTCCTGTCTTTTACCGAAACCATTTAATTTCATGTAATTCCTTTCTATTCAAAAAAAAAAATAGAAAATCCAAAATCTAAAAAAAAATTTCCCTCCTTCCTGCTCCTGCCCTCGACGGCGATCCCCGTCACCTCCTTCCTGCTCCTGCCCTCGACGGCGATCCCCGTCACCTCCTTCTGCTTCCTCCCCCCTCGGACGGCGATCCCCGTCACCCCTCTCCTGCTCCTGCCCTTGACGGCGATCCCCGTCACCTCTTTCCTGCTCCTGCCCTCGACGGCGATCCCCGTCACCTCCTTCCTGCTCCTGCCCTCGACGGCGATCCCCGTCACCCCTCTCCACTCCTGTCTCCGACGGCGATCCCCGTCACCCCTCCTGCTCCCCTCCCGCTCTTCGACGGCGATCCCCGTCGCACCTGATCCCCGGCAAGCCATCATCGTCCTTCTTTCACTCCAGTCGTGCCTTCACCTGGTGGTCAGACATGGCCATCCCAGGCGATTCGGGTGAGGGCCTTCTGCTCCCCCTACACCCCGATGCTGTTGCTGGCACCCCTGAGCTCGGGTGGCCCGCTTCCTCCTCCAGTCCCATCGGAGGATCTTCGCGGCCCTGCCGCACCTGTCGTTTTCCCTTCCAATAAATCTCTGGACGCTTCTCCAAAGCCTCTTGTAATATCAAATCTAGCTCAAGATCAGGGGTAGTTTCTAGTGATCCCCGTCCCCGTCTAGGAAGAAGAAGGGTAGTGGCGTACCCCGTAGATACCTCTTAGACTTAGTCCATAGATGTGGCTCTCTTCTGGCTATCGAAGAGTTCGTCAAAGAAGCGGTAGTCCTGAACTTAGAGGAGATGCCGATAGAGGAAGGGCTGGACGACGGTTTTGGGATATATGAAATCATAGCCGAAGAAGACCCGTCAGATGAAAGAGATTGTGAAATAGGAGGATGCTGCTGAGGCGTATGCTAGTGGTATGAGGAGGTTCGATGAACCTACCTCAGCAGTCGACGAACCTACTAAAGAGGTAAATGTGGGGAACGCAAGAGGATCCCCAGGCTCTTACCATAGCATCTGGTCTCCCGCCTGAAGAAGAAGAAGAGCTCATAGAGATGTTAAGGGAGTTCAGGATTCATTTGCCTGGTCCTATGATGACATGCCTGGCATTGACCCCGATTTGGGGAGCATAGGTTGATCTTGAAGCCAGGGGCAGTTGCCGTTAAACAAAAGCTAAGGAGATTCCTCCCCCACATTGCTTTAAAGATGAAAGAGGAAATTGACAAGCTACATAAAGCCAAGTTTATCCGTGTAGTCCTCTACCCTTTGTGGGTCGCAAACATCGTCCCGGTGATGAAGAAAGACGGAAGAGTGAGCATCTGCATAGATTTCCGGGATTTGAATAAGGCATGTCCTAAGGACGATTTCCCTTTACCTCATTTGGATGTTTTGATCGATAATACAGCAGGTTCGAAACTCTATCGTTCATGGATGGGTACTCCGGCTATAATCAAATTCGTCTAGCCCCGGAGATCAAGAAAAGACCTCCTTCACCACCCCCATGGGGAACATACTGCTATGTGGTCATGCCGTTTGGACTAAAGAATGCCGGTGCCACTTATCAAAGAGCAATGTTAGCTATCTTCCACGACATGATACATATTGATGTTGAGGTTTACGTGGATGATATCGTGGTGAAGTCAAGAACTCGAAGAGAGCATTCCTCCGTGTTAGCCAAGTCTTCCGTCACGCACAAGAGTATCAATTGAAGATGAATCCGAAGTGCGTGTTTTTGGGGTTTCCTCGGGGAAGTTGCTAGGCTTCATAGTTAGTAAACGGGGATTCAGATAGACCCGCACAAGGCCAAGGCAATAAATGAAATGCCTCCTCCTAAGAACGTATCTGAGCTTCGAGGTTTGATTGGACGGCTGCAGTTCATAAGGAGATTCATATCTCAGCATTCTCAAAGATGTCATCCTTTCTATGAACTGTTAGAGAGGAGTTAATTTTGAATGGAATGCTAAATGCCAAGAGCCTTCGATGAGCTCAAAAGTTACCTTATGCATCCATAGCCCTGTGCTTCAGGCGCCTGTCCCTGGGAAACCCCTAATCTTATATCTTTCAACTGTTGAGGACTCCGTAGGAGCTGTGCTTGCTCAGCATGATGAATCCGGCAAAGAAAGGGCAGTCTACTACCTATCTAGGCTGTTCAATCCTTCCGAGCTCAAACTCACCACAATGGAGAAAACTTGTGCAGCGCTAGTTTGGGTAGTGCAGAAATTAAAGCACTACTTCCTAGCTCATAAGGTGAGTTTGATTTCTAGAATGGACCCTATTAGGTACCTCCTTGAGAAGCCAGTCCTCGCCAACAGATTGGCACGCTGGCAAAGTTTCCTCTCTCAGTTCGATATTTCCTTTATTGTTCAGAAAGCCATAAAAGGGTATGCCATTGTTGAGCACCTTGCTCACCTCCCTCTTCCTCATAGTGATACGGTTCAAGAGGAGTTCCCCGATGAAAACCTATCACTTGTTTCTCACGATCCCTTCTGGTCACTCCATTTCGATGGAGCTCTCAATTCTAGGGACGGGCATAGGTGCTATTTTGCTCACCCCAGAAGGTCACCATTCCTTGGCTTATCAATCAACTCCAGTTCTATGCCACCAATAACATCTCCGAGTATGAGGCTCTCCTAGACGGTCTTAAGCTTGCCTACCTTTTAGGTGCCCACCACCTTAAGATCATAGGAGATTCTCAGCTCATTCTTCGGCAAGTCCTCTCTACCTATCGCACCCGTGACCCCAAGCTCAAGCCATATCAAGATCTGGTCACGCTCTTAGCCAAGCAATTCCGTCAACTCATCTACATTCATACTCCTCGCTCCCAAAATATTCTGGCCGATGCCCTGGCATCGTTAGCTTCATCTCTCTCCTTCCCTCTCAGCCGTAGTGCTGAGACTATCACTGTTCAGAGATTAGAAGCTCCCTCAACTCAGGATCCTTGGTTCTCAAACCTTAGGAGCTCCCTAGTGTTGAAGGCAGAGAAGAAAGAAGCAAAGGAGTTGTTGCTTGTTGAATTAGGGGAATTGATGGAAGAAGAGAGCCCGTGGTACCATGAGATTGAGTAGTTTTGCAGAGACGGTACTTTCCCAGAAGAAGCTGAAGCAGAAGATAGGCGAGCTATCCGTAGAGCGGCATTAAAGTATACCCTTGTGGGTGAGGTCCTTTACAGGCGCGCTCTAAATGGAATGCTCCTCAGATGCGTGACCAATGAAGAAGCTTGGAAGATAGTGGAAGGATCTCACTCTGGTGAATGCGGAGGGCATGTGAATGGTCAGATGTTAGCCAAAAAGATCCTTAGGCAGGGCTACTACTGGCCAACCTTAGAAGAAGACTGTGCCACCTACGTTCGTAGGTGTGTCAGATGCCAAATCCATGCCGATAAGATCCATGCTCCCTCTTCCTCTTTGCATCCTCTATCTTCTCCTTGGCCTTTTCTTTAGCATGCATTATTTTCATCGTCTTCTCGCCTATTTAATAAGGCTCGGCCCCTTGACAAATTGCGGAGTTAGCTTTTATCATGTTCTGTGCAAGGGGCCGAACCTAAGAACAGATCTAACTTGTTCTTCTAAGTGTGTGCAGGAACAAGGATTTTAAAAGCAGAGTACGACGTCGCACTCAGAACTCTCTCTCTCACTTGTTTGAATCTCGTCTCTCACTCGTATCAATCACAAACCATTCATTTATATGAATATTGGCACAAAAGTAAAACTGCACTAAGGTATGAACAAAATGTACATAGATAAAAGGGGAGGTGGCTCACAAGACTCCTCACTGACCACCACCACTCTCCCCAGATCCATCTCTCCTATCTGGAGGTGGCAACATCTCGCCACCCCCTCTGCCATCATGGGCGCTACCCTCGCCCTGACGGTGCCGCTCCTCCTCCTCATTCCTCCGCCTGCTGGAGGAACCCGCTGGATACTTCCCGACGGAGGCGCCGGTCGCCCTGCTGACGCTCACGCCGCTCCGGCTCTGGCTGCGTGAACGGCCGATATCCGTCACAATCTGCTGAAGACCCCGCGCCAGCGTCTGCTGTGCTAGCAACTCTGCACGCAGTCGGATGACCTCCTCCTGATCAACGGGTGGCCTTTGTACCCGCAGCGTCGCCAGCTCCTGGGTCATCTCCGCCACCCGTGCCTCAGCTGTCTCCGCCCGGATGCGCTGCTGGTCCCTCTCGCTCTGCAGCGTCATGGCATGCTCATGAGTCAGCTCCAAGTCTCTCTCCTGCACAACAAGTGATCCATCAGCATCGTTTGGAAATAAACGACTCAAGTGTTTAAATGAACTTACCCGCTCCTCCAAATGCCTTTGAGCCTCCTCAGCCCTCAGCACAGCCCCTGCCAGTCGAGCCTCTATGAGTGATGGAGACCCCCCTGCGCTCCGAGAGGAGGAAGCGCCGCCTGCTCCGGCACCCCTCACTCTCTCCAGCTCACTCCGCTGCACGCACAAGGCATGTCAGTTTCAAAATCTTGCTTAAATCAAAGGGGCTGAAAAGTGAACACGGTACTTACCAGCTCTGCCGTCTGCCTCTGGGCTGCCTCCCGATCCTGCACCGCTGACTGGAGCAAGGCTCGGAGCGAGGCGATCTCACCAGTCACGTCCACCTGCAAGGAATTGCCGAATCATCAGTTTTAATCATTAAATCCCAGTTCTTTGGGCTGTGGTTTAGAAAGTATACCTGGTGTCGGGCGCTCTTGTATACCTTTCCTCCGTACTTCAAGGCGTACGCCTGGAGGTAGGCATCATCAGTGGTCGCGTCCGATCTGACCCCCTTGCCTTTCCGCTCCCAGTTTTCGATCTGCTCGCGCGCACGCTCCCTCTAGTCTGTCGTGTCGTGAAGCCCCCGAAAGCTCCGACCCGGCCGACGAAACTGGTCCCAGACGGGGAACTCCACGACACTCTGCCTGAGGCCCAAGGAGCGCTGGGTCAGGAATAGGTTCAGAGGTAGCACGAGGTTTAGTGCATGCAACCACACCGACCTACCAAAGTAGGGGCGGGCCTGCACCAACCAAGGTTGTCCCTCATCACCCTCCCCTAGATATGACTGCCAAACCACCTGCAAAAGAGAAGCGAATCAGTCATTTCAGGTAAATAATTTCAAAAGGCAGGGATTAAAGATACTTACATCTAGATAAGGGTAGCTGTCAATTGCCTCCTGGAGGCGCTCCAGTTGGTCGGCCAGGTGGCGAGTGTCTCGTCGAGAGTCCCAACGGCGTGTAATGGGCACGAAGCCCGGCCGTGTGAGATCCCCTCTCCTCAGGGCTGGGAGGTGTAGATAGGCCCAAACCTGCAGGATAAAAGACAAATTAGTTGGCAGTTCAAGCAAAATTGAAAGTTTAAATCTAAGAGAGTTAGAAGAGAATGTGTACCTGAAGAAAGGGGTAGAAGCCGCTCGTAGATGTCTGCCGCTCGGAGGCGCTCAAACCATCAAACTGGTGCGCTAAGAAGGCTGCCCCCCAAGCATACCCCCCTACCTCACCTAAATCCGCCAGCAAGGGCAGGAAGCGGCAGTGGACTGCGTCGCCCCTCGTGGCAAACAAAGTCTACCAAGGAAGAGGACGAGGAAGCGGCGCAAGTCCAAGTCCGTCTGCGGCCCAGGCTCACTCGCCAACTCCCTCCTACTGACTCTAGCCAGCCTCTCCCCAAATACTCATCCTCAGTCTCCCCTGCTTCTTCCCTGCCTCAAATAGACCTAGACTCTCCTGCAAGGCTACTCTGGGCACTAGGGAAGACCTACGCTCCACGGGAAGGTCTAAGAGCCGCTCGGCTAAGTCATGGTAGCAAGGGTAGGTATACCCACTCACCGCTCTCCCATACACCCTGAGCCCTGTGATCCGGCTCACATCCTCTAGGCTGGGGATCATATGCCCCCAAGGGAACGCGAAGGCACTCGCCTCCGTGTCCCACCTGCTACGCAGGGCCTGGGTGAGGGCCGGGTACACCCTCATCCTCTCAATCCTAAATATCTGCCCGAACCCCATCTCATCTACTCTCTCTCGCTGAAAAGGGGGAAGAGCCAGAAAGGCAGCCAGCACCAGTGTCCATGACACTCGAGCCCTCATTTCACCCTGCAAAGATTCATTCAAGTTCAATTTCAGGTTTTATTTGTGTGTTCGGTCCGAGTCGCGACAACTCTTGCAGCCGCGACTTTGTCGCGACGGTGCGGGCCGCCGCGACCTTATCGCGTCGCCTTCATAGGTCGCGATAAGGTCGCGACTGCCTTAGACGTCGCGACACTGTCGCGACGCCCCGCCGCGACATCATGTCACGACGGTCGTGCTGACGCGTTCTCAGATTCAAACCGGCCGGAGCCCTCTTTGTTTGATCCTCGTTTTTATGGGCCTCTCGCCCTACATTCACCCTCCAGGGGCTCCGTGGATCTCTCTACTCCTACCATTCAAGGTTTAGGGTTGATGATACTTACCGACTTCATCGCCTTGGCCCGTTTCTTCCTCTCCTCCTCCACGCTCACGGCCGGAGCCGTTTCCTCCTCTTCCTCTCCCATGGCAACCTCGGGCACCTCCCCCTCGACCGGGGGCCTTTCCACCCGTCGTCGTGAGTATCGTCGCTCCGCGTGGCGCTTCCCCCGCGATGAGCCCTCGCCGCTCTCTTTTCCACCGTCCATTGCAATAAGGGTTGTTTGGGTTGTGTTTCGGGCTAGAAAGGAGGTCGGAATGCAGGGGAGTTTGGGGAAGGATTCAAGGGCTCGAAGGTTCAAGGTTTTGAAAACTGGAAAAGAAGAAGGAAAGGGGGCCGTTTGTTTCCGTAGAAAGGACCCCCGAGAGCTGCAGAAGTCAAGCCTGCATATAGAAAACCCAGGACGGCTTGCCCAATTTTCATACCTTCGGAGATGGAGTCAATGATGCTAAGATTGCCAAAGGAGATGGCACCGTCAGCTTCCGGGAAAAGTATGACGCCGCAAATGCATATGGCGGCTGCCTTGGCGATGGCGGTATAGTTCGTGGTCTTCCGCTTACACTGGGAAATAATCCATTGAGCGATTGGGAGGAGATGAACATGCATACCACTGGTCATGGAGTAGAGATCATTCTTCTTTGTGGTAATGCACGCCAGAATGCTCCATGAATTGATCTGCTCTACAGTGTAGGAGATTGCAAACTCTTCGCCCCTTTGATAGCGTGGGAGGCCGAGCATGATTTCCAACTCTTCCAGGAGGATCGTCGCCTCGAATTCAGGGAAGATGAACGAGTTGGTATGTGGATGCCATAGCTCCACCATGGCCGTGACACTCTCCCACACATGCACCAACTTGTTGTAATTTTTGGCTAGTACAAGGATGGTAGATAGCCCCCACTCCTTCAAGTGGCCAATAGACGCGGGCGGCAGTAACTCGAGCATGGGTACCATCCATGGCGTCTTTGAGAATCGCCGTTGGCCGGGGAGGATCTGAGACAGAAGAAGAGCATGAAGAACGGAAGGAAAAGAGGAGAAAAGAGAAGAACAAAACAGAGCAAAACAGAGTAGAAAAAGCAGAGTAATGCAGAAAATGCAGAATCTCAGGACGAAAAGGCCACTTACTTGAAGCCCCGGGCGCGTGTAGATGTGCCCCGGGATAGCGGAGAGTCGCTTCAGATCAGCATGTGTCTCTCTAGCATCTTTTGGGCCGGAGTAAGCGGGGATATCTTCTGCAAAAGCCGAATAATTCCTCTTCATGGTTGCAAGAGAAGGAAAAGAGCTTGAAATTGGGGTGCAGAGGATGCCTGGGGTTTAGTTGCGGGATTAGCCTCCCTAACCCTCTATTTATAGAGTCCTAAGAGTTAGAAACCCACTCTAATCCCGAAACTAGGAGTTAGGATAAGTCTAGGAAAGGTTTAGGAGTCCTAGTGCTAGTCTAGATGTCTTAGGATAAGTCTAAATCCCGTTTTTCTGCGTTTTTAGGACTCTGTCCAAGTCGCGACGCCGCGATCAGACGCGACTATGTCGCGACAGGGCGCTGCGACGCGACAAGGTCGCGGTCGATGGGTGCGTCGCGTTTAGATCCGAATGTTTATTTCTCCTGCTTGTGCTTTGTATGTGGGTTTCTTTAATTATGTTCATTAAATTCATTTATCATCTTGTGATTATCATGCTTATTTTCTCATGGATGATTCAAAAAAAAATCGAGGAAATGTCATCACAGGTAAGTCAGGTATTGTATCTCTACCCCTACTCCTACATTACTATATGATATGCTACTTATTATATCTCTTCAAGAACCAGCTGGTTCTCAATGTGCTCTGGATTTGAGTTCCCCTTTACCAAAAACTATGATGATCTAGGTGCACGTTGTTAACCATTGGATAGGCCGTTGAGCCAGTTAAGATCGGGGACGATGGATTCAGGCCTGCACTGCGGTTGTGTGTAGTCTCTTGACCCTTTCTTATCTAGCTTAATAATATTATCCTTGATATATTTTATATTTTCTCACTTTCTTTGCATTTGTTTTGACGATTTCTTTTATTTTAGCCCATCATGCATCATATAGGACTTTGAGCTTTCCTGACTCATTCCTGACCATTGATGAGCTCTTGTTGAGTGCCCAATCATTCTTCATGTTTCAATGCAAGAAAACCAATTCCACTCCAAATCGGAAGGTCTGCCTCCGAGCAAGTTGTTCCCGTCAGATTGACAAGAATTTCCATGTCTGGATTCCTTATCCAAACTTTCCTTTTCCTTTGATCCGTTTTGGTTGCGAACTGCTCCCAGGACAGAGTCATGAGTTACCTGCCTGGCACGCACATGTCCTTCCAAAACGAAACACGCAGGCCAATCGGCTAGGGTACCTCTCAATCGAGGGGTTGATCGTCCTCTTTTCTCTCCCTCGTCCAGACTTGTGCTCTTCTTTCCATTCTACTCGAACAACCGACTCGGGGCTTTCACAAGGATTCCAATTGCCTGTTAGTAAACATCGGGTGTCTCTTTACCTTGGCTTCCACTTTTTAGTCCACTCCGCGTCATCTCCGTTCCGCCGTCACTTCGCGACATCTCCACGCCACTTCCGCTTCGCTCCCCTGCAAAGTAGAAGCCAAGGAGGGGCAATCTGTAGACACCCGATTTTGACTAATGGGTTGAACCACATTTTCTTGCTATCTTAGTGGGCCCCTAATTGGTCACTCACCTTGAGCCCATCATTTGCCTTGATTTGAGCCCATTAATCCATTAAAATGCCTTGAAATCCCGAAATCTATCATTGGAAAGAGTCCGTAGAGGATTTGACTCCTATTTTTAGCATGTGGTTAGAGAGAATAATCCAAGATAATTCGGATTCCTTGTCGCGACGCATCGTGGCGCCGCGACTATAGTCGTGACGGGTTTGGCCGCCGCGACAGCCCATGCATTATCCATGCACGTGGGCAATGCTGTCGCGTCCCCCCGCACCGACGCGTCTCTAGTCGCGACCCCGCGATCTGACGCGACAAGGACCGAGATCTCTGGCCTCCGTAACCACATCCTATTTATCCTCCCATGAACTTTGACTTGGTCTAAGAGGGTTATCCCGCCCCTTGAGCGGATCCTTGGCCCTAGGGACTCTCCTAAGCTCCCCTAAGGACTCTACATCCGATTTTAATAGAGCTTTATCCCCCATTTATAATTTCCACATCTTTTTGAGGAGATAATACCTAATTTTCTCACTCCAAGCTCTATATAAGCAAGACCCCTCCTCATGGACGAGGAGAGCCTCATGATCACCCCGAAGGGCTGCTAAAATTTCCTCTGAACAAGACTTAGCCACGTAGCCACTCATTCTACTCATTTCCCTTCACATTCCACTCCTCACAACTCATTCATTTCACCACCAATGGAGCAAGGAACGTGAAGAGGGCGACTTCAGCAATCTCCTGAACCTTTTGTGCATCATCGGAGCTGCATCCACGCCAGGAAGTCTCCCTAATGGGGCTCATCATCTCCTCCCTCCCTCTTTTCTATTTCTACATGCATTTTTATGTTGTTTTTAAATAGAGCACATCTATCATCCACCCACGTTTTCCCACACCCACAGGGGTTTAAAACCACCCTAGGTGCGTTCCCACCATGATCTCCCATCTCATTTCGTCTTTTAGAATAGATGCTACACTTTACATGTTCTAATAGGGTCTTTTCTTTGTGTTTTCTTTTGATTGGCAGGCAAGCAAACAAGGTCTACGAGAAGCTCTGGTACTCTGGCCGGCTGGAGGACTAGAAGAAGGTCACAACACCAAATCTCCCGCATTCAGAGAACGTGACGGCCTAGGGTGACGCGACCAAGACGCGTCGATTTCCACTGACGCGATAACAGAGACGCGGCGGCCATAACGACCGCGACATCAGGTCAGTCTTCCTATTCTCTTCTTTTTTTTCCTAGTTTAAGTTAGCCATCGTCTTTTCACATCATTAGGCAACTTATCTAGGTGGCGATCACTTTCCTATTTTCCATGCCATCATATTTGACATTCATGTTCGTGTCGAGGGGAAGCACAATCCCTGTGATTACAATGGACACGTATGATTAGGTATGGATAGTTATATTTGTAAAAAAGAAAAAAGAAAAATGTACACCTACGATTTTTAATGGTCATGACTAAACATCATTACATAGATTTATTTATCATCATCTCAAAAGAGGTATTACTATGCTTATCAAACCATCAGTATAGATGACTTCCACACTTACATTTATTTATCATCATCTCAATAAGGTATTACTAAGGTTACAAAACCATCAGTATAGGCGGCAATACCTATGTTTTTTAGGAATTTTTACTTATGCTTTTTAGGAATTTTTACCTATGGTTAATATTCATATGAATAATCCAATATATAACTACGATTATTTTTATGTGGGCATTGGCTTTAATCACGCGAGCATGCATGTCGGATTCAAGCTGTAGCACTTTTCTTAGGTAAAGGGTTTCACCTTTGGATTTTGGGTTTATATCTACAGTTACTACACGAAGTTATAGGTCATTTTTTTTGTAGTGCCTCCTCCCTCTACCTCTCATCCAGAGGATCAGCCTCTTGCTTTCAATAATATTACTTTCTCTATGTATCCTTTGAAGTACAATTTCCAGCCTTCCAAGGCAAACATACCAGTTCTTCACACCCTAGCTCCTCATTTCCTTTCTTCTCTTCCTACCTCTTATACACCTTCTTCTGGCAGATCCACTCTTTCTCTTGCGGAGATTGTACCTAGTGTGGTACTTTCATCCAAAGGTGGGTGCTATTTGAAAGACAATCTTGCCAAACTGCTTCCCCCATTTTGGTATGCCTTTGTCTACCATTCTGAACACCATATGAACCTATTCAACGAATTTTTATCTATCAAAGCCTTCCTTGAGATCCATGAAATGCCAAGCTATACCTTTCAGGACTGGCTTCCTTCCCTACTCCAAACCTCTCAAGTACTGTTGGCTAATGTCAATCTCATCACTAAAAAAAGCCATAGTCTGACTCCTAAATATTTTCTTGAACTCTATCCTGGTGAAGCCACCAAATACCAAGAAACTCAAACCAAGAACAAGTTTAGATAATAACCTTCACCTGAACCTTAGATTCTTTGACTTGTTTGGTACCCTCCTTAGAGAGTCGTAGACCAAGTACACTAGAATGAAGCAGTTCAATGAAGCTAGATTAAGATTGGGGGCACCTGATGTGAACATAGGGCAATGGGAGAAGATCATCTGTGGTGAGAGAGAGATAACCCTTCTATGGTAATTGGATTACCTTCTGGGCTGCATCCAAGTCTTGTTGGAGCCATTTCTTCTAGAAAAACTTTTGCCCAGGTAGTTTTTAATAGACATATCAGACTAGCTGCAAGGTTCAGAATCAAGTACAATATGAGTCTGTCATTCCATAGGTTTGTTCTCATGCAAGCTCCATAGAACTCTCAGCATATGTTAGATTTTCAAAATTCTTTTGCTGAATCTAAGAGATTTACAGAAGATTAGTGGACAGCAGCATACCCTGAAGACCACTATGATTGATTGACTGTTCCTGAGTATCTCTACAAAGGATATGAGAATCTTTGGAAATCTATTACACATAAATGGAAGTAGAGGTACCTGGTTTATTATCAAGCCAAGGAAGCAGCTTATTCTTAGGGACTGCATTGGAACATTACAGTTCATGAATTTCTCCATCTGGCAGCCAACAAAAAGTTTGTCTCTCTGAAGAATCTTTTGCGCCCTAGCCACTACCACAAGAGAGTCACATGGTTCCATCATAGGCATGTTAAGTCCTATAGGAAAATCCCCTCCATAGGACCCTCCTATAATATAGATTCTGCCAAGTTTGATAACTTTTTTCCTGGTAATGAAAAGAAACTTTGGGCTCTTCTTAAGCCTTTCCTTGAGAAGATCCCTCCTTCTCTCTACCTACCAAGTTCTTTATCAGCTTCTTACATGTAATTTGTAATTGAACACTCAATATATCTTTCTGCAGTTCTGTTCTACATTTCTATGTCTCTCTCTCTCTCTTTGTATCTTATCCTTTTTGCTAATGCCACAAAGGGGGAGAAAGAAAGTAAGAAACAAATAAATCAATTCATAGGAACACATAGTTTTGCAAAATCAAATTTGTTTTTCATTGTCTAATTAAAAGTTTTTGTCATTAACAAAAAGAGGGAGAATTGTTGAGCAACTATCCCTTAAGAAAATTGTTTAAAACTTTAAACTATTTTAACATGGTGATTTTTCTATGACAAAACCTTTTAAAGACTTTCTACAAATAAATCTATTGGAATATATCACAAAGAACAAAACTTGTATGTATCAACACTTTTGAAATTTCCTAAGTCCACAGAGTATACTATGTATCATACTAACTCCGACTGTGGACTCCAACTCCCGAAAAGTTGAAGTGTTGAACGATCTATGAACTGCTCCAACTCTTGAGAAGTCGAAGTCATCACTCCGACTCTAGAGAATTCGAATTCTTGGTAATGTATTCCAACTCCCTAGAAGTCGAAGTATTCACTCCGACTCCTCCAGAAGTTGAAGTATGACCGATTGATGCTTATCACTCCGACTTTCAAGAAGTCGAATTCTGTGATCAGTCTCACTGCGACTTTTGTAGAGTCAAAGTTCATTGTGTATCTCTTGTATTTGACTCTATCGTCGCCCTTGAGCTATGGATGGGGATGCATATCCAATTCCGGGCGGTGGAAGACCTGACCATGGAATGCAAGACGATGTTGAATCACCCACTGGCGTACGTGGGCGGACGGCTTCACATGAGTCCTCGGGCATGGTGCAAAACAGCTCAAGTGAAGGGCATACTTGCATGGCGCCAATACCTCCGAAGTCTGACCGTGGTGGATTTTGACATGCGCCCACGATTCATGCACGGCCGGACAATTCACCTTCCTCAACGCACCGGGCTCACCTTGAGGCTACTGGGCAACGGGGCGCTAGTTTCCTACAACCCGGATCGCTGCCATCTCCAATGCGGTGCGGCTCGCACGGTGGTTCCACTTCTATCACACTTCCCACCTATCCAAGAAAGGAAGAGGGGAGATACACAGGATGAGCGTGACATGCGCAGCGCGGTTGTCCATTGGGAGGGATGTGCAACGAGTGCGATTCAAGCTGAGGTGGAAGAAGATGACGAAGCAATTGCGGAATATATTGAAGCTTTGAAGAAACTTCAGCCTGCGGGAAGAGATGCTTGATTGATTTGATTTGATTTGTAGGCCAGATGGTAGTTAGGGAAAGATTTGACAGTGTTGCTTGGTTATTTTTAGAATGGATTAGGGAGTGTAAAGATTTTGAATATGAATGAATGAATAAGAAAGGATTTTCTGCGCAATGCAAGTGCTCTGTTGATGACGCGACGGTCAGGAGTGTCACCTTCATGTCGCGGCCGGGCGGTGCGTCGCGACTAGGTCGCGACGTCCCATCTTGACGCGACATTAACGCAACGGCGCGCTGCGTCGTGTCACGAACCGATCAATTCAAAAAAGAGAGTCGAAGTACATGTTTTTCTGACTACGACTTCCCTGACAACTTTTGTACTTCATATTTTCTGTGTAAAATATTATTTCATAAGCTCCATGAAATCTTGATTGTTTGATATTCTATTTGCTTAATATCCCTATGAGATATTTTACAGAACATATAATACTTGTATATCCTACAGAATAATACTTTGTCTTGTTACTATCATTTAAAATATTCTGACAGGTAGGATATATTATATTCAGAATGACCACAAAAAATTATCTGTGAAAAGATCTAAAACTTTTATATAATTTGGTCTCTTGCTTTTCACCAGAAGTTCAGTTCTTCTTTCTTCAGCAGTTATCTTGCAGTTAATGCTATCAGCAGCATGGGGTATCTAACAGAGGCTCACCTACCACTGTAAAAACTTCACCTTACTTTCTGATACAACTGTCTGTCTGCCTTTTATTGCACTGAACATCTGTCTATCTGAGGTTCTTATACTTTACAAATATTTCTGACTCACCTTCCTTAGAAAGTATGGAGGTATCTTTTCTTTCATCTTGTCCTTTGTTGCAGAACATTTATTAAGCACGTTTCTAGTATGGAGTTTCACAGAACATTAAATGAAGACTGTCTTCCAAGCTGTGAAGCTACAAACATGGTCTAAAGCCGTTGGAAAGTCAAAAAGCTGAAGGATTGTTAGATAAAAAAATCTTAATAGCATCCAAAGGATCAAAGGTCACTCCTCAAACGACTAGATCTCCAATGGATAGTTTCAAATGGAAACATCTTCTGAAGCATATATAGAAGCCGAAGTTTGAATAAGACACAACACACTTAGATTGTGAGACCAGTTAGCAACACATTAAACTCACACATGCATTCTTCTAGCAAGAGCTTTCACAAGCCTTCTACTGAGCTGAAAGATAGAGAGCTTCCACAGTTCGAAAATTTCCAAGCTCTCCATTTCACAGAAGTCTTGTTTGTGTTGGGTGGCATTTGTGTAACTGAATCATTTCTCTAGTCCACCCTCCTTGATTCAGAAAGGATCAGAGCTATAATTTTTATTTGTATTCCTTTTTGAACTCCCTGTGTTTGCTCATCCTTCAGAGCAAACACACAAGTGTTTTTTCAATTATGTTTGTGCAACCCGCAGGAGCTTTGTTCCTGCAGTGCCCCTCTTGTGATGGGAAGACCTTGTTGAAGGTAGTCTTTGTACCCCTGTTAAGGGAAAACTTGCTTGGGAGCAAGTGGGCTTGTAATACCTCTCAAGGGTGAGAGAAGGCCAAGTATTCTTGGCAATTAGTGAAATCCTAAGTGGTTATCTTGAGGACTGGACGTAGGACTTCCATGTGGGAAGGGCCGAACCAGGATAAAAATTCTTGTGCATCTGTGTGATTATTTCCGCCAACTTACACTTGTTTCACACACTACACTAAACACTAACAATTTTAATTAGTGTTGTCTAATTTTAGATAAAAAATTTTAAAGCACAAGAAGTCCTATTCACCCCCCCCCTCTAGGACATCATTAGTGTCATTTCGATCCAACACCAATTAATTTGTCAATGATTTCAACACGACCGGGAAGGTGAGATTGACTTGTAGAAACTCACGGTGTCCAAATTAGACTCTCGGTTTGATCTGGGCACTCAATTTCTCATTTTCTTAACTAATTTTGTTTAAAATCGGTAAACTTGAGTTTGAAGGTCTAAAATTTAAAACATAGGTCCAATCAATTTATCGATTGTTCCAACAAAACTTGAGGGTTGAAAGTAACCCATAGAAACTGATGGAGTTCAAATTAGACTACTGATTTAAGCAAAATGCTCAAACTATCATTCGTCAAATTAAGTTAAGTGAAAAACATCTTGCTTTTAATTTTAAAGAAAAAATAGTTCACTTATTTAATATTTGATTATATTATTTTATAAATCGCATACATGACCATCCAACACGTGGCATTAGAGGAGATGATGACCAGGACGACACATACGCAGAGGATTTATGATTTTGTAATGGGTGTGTATTGTGGTTTGGGATTTATTTTAATTTGTGTGATGGATGTTGTGATTTATGTGATGGATGTCTTATGGGTTTGTGTAGATGTTTCTAGTGGTTTGCATGATGAGCTATTGTGACTTGTGTGATGGATGAATTGTGGTTTGTGTGATTTATTGTCATTTATCAGGTGATTTCTTTTAATTTATGTTCATTTATAAAAAAAATATTCTGAAGTTAGCGACTGATTAGTGACTGACTATTATCGGTCACTAATATCAGCGACCGCATAACGACCCAAATTAGCGGTCTCTAAAACCAACGACCGATTACAGTTGGTCGCTAATCAGTCGCTGATTTTAGCGACCAAAATTGCGACTGATAATAATCGATCGCAATTGGTGACTGATATTGCGATCGATTATGGTCGGTTACAATATAGCAACCATAGTAATGCGACCAAACCACCCGGTCGCTGATCGTTGGCAATTCCGTCGTTGTGGCTTGTTGCGACTGAATTGTGACTGATTAGAGACCGATATAATCGGTCACGAATTTTTATTTTCCTTCTAGTGGTTGTACATGTCGCACCGCGAGTCGGCTATGGTGTCGGCTTTCCGACGTAACCCCGAGGTATGAGAAGAAGGCTTCCTAGGTTTGTAAGACCCAGGGCTGACCTCTAGAGTGGAAGACCCTTGACAAGCTCTGACGCGTGGGCTTTGGTCCGAGATGCCTCCTGAGGGGATATTCTCGTCTCGAAAGAGTGATAAGGTGAGGCTGCTTTGGACGATGCCCAAGTGGAGGGGTGGTAGAAGACATAGAAGAACTAGAGGAGGAGGTGGTACTCATCACTTACCTATAAAGGAAGCAAGCGGGAAACAAAAGCTGATGACAAAAGCTCAAAGGTCGTGTCAAAGAGCGTCAACATGTCGGATGGTCGTCTCTCATAAAGTTCTTGCACATGGAAGAAAGGGTGGCGTTTCAGCAATAGACCCCACTATTTATAGTGCCTAGGGGCCGAACAGATCCAACAGCTAGGGATCACTGTCTTTATCAAGCATCCAGATCGAACCACGTGGTGGACCTTGATTGGTTGGTGAGAGTCGTTTCGGATTCCAACTGGTGCGGCAGGTGAGGAGCACCATGATGGCTATGGGAGTCAGTGTGGTGACGTGACTGTCAGCATCATGCACTGCAATGGAGGAGATCTGGCGGTGCGACGTAGTACAGGTCGGTGCTGACAACACGTCACTTCGACTCGGAGAAGGCCAACATGATAGTTTGGTGATGAGACGTGGTGTGAGCCATGTGGGCTGGTAGAGCCACGTGATTGCCATGTTCATCAATCGAGGAACTTCGGACATGAGCTTCACCTCAGCCCACTAGTGCAGTTCGACGTGAAGCTGGGGGGCCAATGATATGGTGGGTTCCCTCAGCTCGGCTGAAGTGTTGGCTCGACCGACCCCCCAGAGTACAGGAGCCGACGAACTGACGAGGTTGGGACCAGAGATCGTGTCGTCTTCTAGGCCGACAACTTAGGTCGGCTAGATCGACCTCACTATACCCCCTTGGGCCGACAAAATCAGCTCGGCCAAGAATGGCTTACCTACCTCGGCCCTATTCGACACGGAGCATGGCATGTGTGCAGGATTCCTGGGAACATGGCTCGTGTAACGGCCAGAGCATTAACCAACGAGGTAATGGCCGAGAATCGTGCACTCGGTAATTGCGGCTATTAAGACCATGATCTGAGCGATCTGGCATCGCAACTACGTCCACGATATGGCGACAATCACGAAGATCCCTTGTGAGATTCGCAGGATCATCCAACTGTTCCACAAGTGTCCTAACCTATAAAATAGGCAGACAATCCACAAACTCAGGTACGATGTTCTACTTCTTGGGCTAGGCCATTCTACTCGCCTAGAGATTAATTTGAGCGTTATAGTGTCTCCCCGCCAAGACCCCTCATGGGCTTTGCAGGTCCTCGGGAATCGTCATTAGGAGCTTGGAGCCGGCGTCTTATGTCAATTAAGCGGACCTCAGAAAATCTCAGACACCTCACCCAAGTCGCCTCGGCTGTCATCTCAGCATGAGTCTACCCCGTTATACTAGCAGCAACAAATAATGTCCCTGCTGTAACTTCTGAACCATAGCTTGTACCTTCAAAACAACAGGCGGTCTCGATTATATTCCTCCAAATCTTCACTACAAGAAAATGCGCTATTTCCGACGGACGTAATCCGTCGGTATTCCGTCGGAAAAGGCTTCTTCCGACCGCTTTCCGTCCAAAGCTCGTCTGAAACTTTCCGTCGAAAATACTTGGTCAGAAATTTCCGACGGATGACAATTCCATCGGAATTCGGTCGAAACCTCCGACGGATATAATCCGTCGGTAAAGCCGTCCGTATTTTCCGACGGACTTGCCGACGGTGTTTAGCCGTCGGTAATTTATCAGTTCCGACGGTTACTTATCCGTCGGTCAATCCGTCAGTATTTTCTGACGGTATTACCGACGATCTTTTTCCGTCGGTAATTTATAAGTTCCGACGGATACTTATCCGTCGGAAAATCCGTCGGAAAAGTCACATATTTTTTTTAAAAAAATAGGCAAATAAAAATGTTTTGTCAACATTACTACAATGTCAAACCTGCTACAATATTCATAAATTTAACAAATACTAACAATCAACATAAAATCATAAAATACAATAATATAAAATCATATAGAATAATGAATACAAAAATCAACATAGATCTGCTGGATCGTCTGCTGTCCCTGCCTTGTCATCGTCTGGAGCTGGATCCTTTATTAAAACAAATTAAAATGAGAAACATTAATAATAAATAAAAGACATACAGTATTTTCAAAAATGAAATTAAAACATGTGATTATTTCTCAAGCTTAATACAATACTATTTTTAGATCCATCATTTTCTTGGGTGTTTTTAGATCCGTCCTTTGAATGCCCAACCCAATCCGGAGATCCAAATGGATTCCGTCAGTTCCCACACGTCACTTTAACCCACCCGGTCGTGTCGGAGAAAACGGCACGTCGATCGGATCCCTATTTGGGATTTTAGACGCCCGGGTTGCGTCTTTTAACCATTTATATATGTTTGGCCGTGTTTTTAGATCCGTTCTTTGAATGCCCAACCCAATCCGGGGATCCAAATTGGATTCCGTTAGTTTCTACATGTCACTTTAACCCACCCGGTCGTGTTGGAGAAAACGGCACGTCGATCGGATCCCTATTTGGGATTTTAGACCCCCGGGTTGTGTGTTTTGACCCTTTATATATACTTGGGTGTTTTTAGATCCGTCATTTGAATGCCCAACCCAATCCGGAGATCCAAATTGGATTCCGTCAGTTCCCACACGTCACTTTAACCCACCGGTCGTGTCGGAGAAAACGGCACGCAGATCCGATCCCTATTTGGGATTTTGGACCCCCGGGTTGTGTGTTTTGACCCTTTATATATACTTGGGTGTTTTTAGATCCGTCATTTGAATGCCCAACCCAATCCGGAGATCCAAATTGGATTCCGTCAGTTCCCACACGTCACTTTAACCCACCCGGTCGTGTCGGAGAAAACGGCACGCAGATCCGATCCCTATTTGGGATTTTGGACCCCCGGGTTGTGTGTTTTGACCCTTTATATATATACTTGGGTATTTTTTAGATCCGTCAATTGAACGCCCGACCCAATCCGGAGATCCAAATTGGATTCCGTCAGTTTCCACGCGTCACTTTAACCCACCTGGTCGTGTCGGAGAAAACGGCACGCCGATCCGATCCCTATTTGGGATTTTGGACCCCCGGGTTGCGTGTTTTAACCATATATATATGGTTGACCGTGTTTTTAGATCCGTCCTTTGAATGTCCAACCCAATCTGGGGATCCAAATTGGATTCCGTCAGTTTCTACATGTCACTTTAACCCACCCGGTCGTGTCGGAGAAAACGGCACGTCGATTGGATCCCTATTTGGGATTTTAGACCCCCGGGTTGTGTGTTTTTACCCTTTATATATACTTGGGTGTTTTTAGATCTGTCCTTTGAATGCCCAACCCAATCCGGAGATCCAAATTGGATTCCGTCAGTTCCCACACGTCACTTTAACCCACCCGGTCGTGTCGGAGAAAACGGCACGTCGATCGGATCCCTATTTGGGATTTTAGACCCCCGGGTTGCGTCTTTTAACCATTCATATATGTTTGGCCGTGTTTTTAGATCCGTCCTTTGAATGCCCAACCCAATCCAGGAATCCAAATTGGATTCCGTTAGTTTCTACACGTCGCTTTAACCCACTCGGTCGTGTCGGAGAAAACGGCACGTCGATCGGATCCCTATTTGGGATTTTAGACCCCCGGGTTGTGTGTTTTGACCCTTTATATATACTTGGGTGTTTTTAGATCCGTCATTTGAATGCTCAACCCAATCCGGAGATCCAAATTGGATTCCGTCAGTTCCCACACGTCACTTTAACCCACCCGTCGTGTCGGAGAAAACGGCACGCCGATCCGATCCCTATTTGGGATTTTGGAACCCGGGTTGTGTGTTTTGACCCTTTATATATATACTTGGGTGTTTTTAGATCCGTCAATTGAACGCCCGACCCAATCCGGAGATCCAAATTGGATTCCGTCAGTTCCCACATGTCACTTTAACCCACCTGGTCGTGTCGGTGAAAACGGCACGCCGATCCGATCCCTATTTGGGATTTTGGACCCCCGGGTTGCGTGTTTTAACCATATATATATGGTTGACCGTGTTTTTAGATCCGTCCTTTGAATGTCCAACCCAATCTGGGGATCCAAATTGGATTCCGTCAGTTTCTACATGTCACTTTAACCCACCCGGTCGTGTCGGAGAAAACGGCACGTCGATTGGATCCCTATTTGGGATTTTAGACCCCCGGGTTGTGTGTTTTTACCCTTTATATATACTTGGGTGTTTTTAGATCTGTCCTTTGAATGCCCAACCCAATCCGGAGATCCAAATTGGATTCCGTCAGTTCCACACGTCACTTTAACCCACCCGGTCGTGTCGGAGAAAACGGCACGCCGATCCGATCCCTATTTGGGATTTTAGACCCCCGGGTTGCGTCTTTTAACCATTCATATATGTTTGGCCGTGTTTTTAGATCCGTCCTTTGAATGCCCACCCAATCCAGGAATCCAAATTGGATTCCGTTAGTTTCTACACGTCGCTTTAACCCACTCGGTCGTGTCGGAGAAAACGGCACGTCGATCGGATCCCTATTTGGGATTTTAGACCCCCGGGTTGTGTGTTTTGACCCTTTATATATACTTGAGTGTTTTTTAGATCCGTCATTTGAATGCTCAACCCAATCCGGAGATCCAAATTGGATTCCGTCAGTTCCCACACGTCACTTTAACCCACCCGTCGTGTCGGAGAAAACGGCACGCCGATCCGATCCCTATTTGGGATTTTGGAACCCGGGTTGTGTGTTTTGACCCTTTATATATATACTTGGGTGTTTTTAGATCCGTCAATTGAACGCCCGACCCAATCCGGAGATCCAAATTGGATTCCCTCAGTTCCCACATGTCACTTTAACCCACCTGGTCGTGTCGGTGAAAACGGCACGCCGATCCGATCCCTATTTGGGATTTTGGACCCCCGGGTTGCGTGTTTTAACCATATATATATGGTTGACCGTGTTTTTAGATCCGTCCTTTGAATGTCCAACCCAATCTGGGGATCCAAATTGGATTCCGTCAGTTTCTACATGTCACTTTAACCCACCGGTCGTGTCGGAGAAAACGGCACGTCGATTGGATCCCTATTTGGGATTTTAGACCCCCGGGTTGTGTGTTTTTACCCTTTATATATACTTGGGTGTTTTTAGATCTGTCCTTTGAATGCCCAACCCAATCCGGAGATCCAAATTGGATTCCGTCAGTTCCCACACGTCACTTTAACCCCCCGGTCGTGTCGGAGAAAACGGCACGTCGATCGGATCCCTATTTGGGATTTTAGACCCCCGGGTTGCGTCTTTTAACCATTCATATATGTTTGGCCGTGTTTTTAGATCCGTCCTTTGAATGCCCAACCCAATCCAGGAATCCAAATTGGATTCCGTTAGTTTCTACACGTCGCTTTAACCCACTCGGTCGTGTCGGAGAAAACGGCACGTCGATCGGATCCCTATTGGGATTTTAGACCCCCGGGTTGTGTGTTTTCACCCTTTATATATACTTGGGTGTTTTTAGATCCGTCATTTGAATGCTCAACCCAATCCGGAGATCCAAATTGGATTCCGTCAGTTCCACACGTCACTTTAACCCACCCGGTCGTGTCGGAGAAAACGGCACGCCGATCCGATCCCTATTTGGGATTTTAGACCCCCGGTTTGTGTGTTTTGACCCTTTATATATATACTTGGGTGTTTTTAGATCCGTCAATTGAACGCCCGACCCAATCCGGAGATCCAAATTGGATTCCGTCAGTTCCCACATGTCACTTTAACCCACCTGGTCGTGTCGGTGAAAACAGCACGCCGATCCGATCCCTATTTGGGATTTTGGACCCCCGGGTTCCGTGTTTTAACCATTTATATATGGTTGATCGTGTTTTTAGATCCGTCCTTTGAATGTCCAACCCAATCCGGGGATCCAAATTGGATTCCGTCAGTTTCTACACGTCACTTTAACCCACCCGGTCGTGTCGGAGAAAACGACACGTCGATTGGATCCCTATTTGGGATTTTAGACCCCCGGGTGTGTGTTTTGACCCTTTATATATACTTGGGTGTTTTTTAGATCCGTCCTTTGAATGCCCAACCCAATCCGGAGATCCAAATTAGATTCCGTCAGTTCCCACACGTCACTTTAACCCACCTGGTCGTGTCGGAGAAAACGACACGTCGATCGGATCCCTATTTGGGATTTTAGACCCCCGGGTTGCGTCTTTTAACCATTTATATATGTTTGGCCGTGTTTTTAGATCCGTCCTTTGAATGCCCAACCCAATCCAGAGATCCAAATTGGATTCCGTTAGTTTCTACATGTCACTTTAACCCACCCGGTCGTGTCGGAGAAAACGGCACGTCGATCGGATCCCTATTTGAGATTTTAGACCCCCGGGTTGTGTGTTTTGACCCTTTATATATACTTGGTGTTTTTTAGATCCGTCATTTGAATGCTCAACCCAATCCGGAGATCCAAATTGGATTCCGTCAGTTCCCACACGTCACTTTAACCCACCCGGTCGTGTCGGAGAAAACAGCATGCCGATCCGATCCCTATTGGGATTTTGGACCCCCGGGTTGTGTGTTTTGACCTTTATATATATACTTGGTGTTTTTTAGATCCATCATTTGAATGCCCAACCCAATCCGAGATCCAAATTGATTCCGTCAGTTCCCACACGTCACTTTAACCCACCGGTCGTGTCGGAGAAAACGGCATGCCGATCCGATCCCTATTTGGGATTTTGGACCCCCGGTTGTGTGTTTTGACCTTTATATATATACTTGGGTATTTTTTAGATCCGTCAATTGAACGTCCGACCCAATCCGGAGATCCAAATTGGATTCCGTCAGTTCCCACACGTCACTTTAACCCACCTGGTCGTGTCGGAGAAAACGGCACATCGATCGGATCCCTATTTGGGATTTTAGACCCCCGGGTTGCGTCCTTTAACCATTTATATATGTTTGGCCGTGTTTTTAGATCCGTCCTTTGAATGCCCAACCCAATCCGGGGATCCAAATTGGATTCCGTTAGTTTCTACACGTCACTTTAACCCACCCGGTCGTGTCGGAGAAAACGGCACGTCGATCGGATCCCTATTTGGGATTTTAGACCCCCGGGTTGTGTGTTTTGACCCTTTATATATACTTGGGTGTTTTTTAGATCCGTCATTTGAATGCTCAACCCAATCCGGAGATCCAAATTGGATTCCGTCAGTTCCCACATGTCACTTTAACCCACTCGGTCGTGTCGGAGAAAACGGCACGCCGATCTGATCCCTATTTGGGATTTTGGACCCCCGGGTTGTGTGTTTTGACGCTTTATATATACTTGGGTGTTTTTTAGATCCGTCAATTGAACGCCCGACCCAATCCTAAGTATATGAAATTAATACTAATACTGACCTGAGCTGCTGGCTGTGTGGGGCGTACTCCCTGCATTATTGACATGAACTGCTGAACCATATCGCTGAACTGCGTCTGTAGCTGTACCCGCTACATCTCTATCTCTACCCGCTGCGCCTCTAGCTCTACCCGCTGCGTCTGTAGCTCTTCTCGCTGCGTCTGTAGCTCTGTACGTAGCTCCTCCCGAATGATGCCTCTAATGTCCTCTACACCACTGACGGGCGGCACAGAAGATGAACTCGCGTGTGCCGGAGGAGCGATCGAACTGGCATATGAGGACAACACTCGATGAGTATCCAGGCTGTCCCCAAAGCCGTACACTCGACCCTTCCTCGGCACTCCCGCTGCCTCGACCCAAGCGTCCGCATCCAAATCTGGCTGGGGAGTGCCCTCTGTGTAGCGCTCCGCCATCGTCCTGTCGTACGTCTCCTGTAAAATAATTTAAAATTAAATTATTGAAAACAAATTACTTTAATATCATAATTGAATTCATAATTTAAAGCTTGACTTACAGCATCGTGCAGGCACTCTCGGTAACATAGTCATCCGTCCCCTTCTGCTTATGAGTCCGGTCGAATAACTCGCGGAAAGTAGGGGCACGCTCCAGGTCGTGATGCTTAAAATTCAACAAAATTAGTTACTTTCACAATAATAATCCATATGTATATATGAATCGAACAATAAAATACTTACCAATTTTTGACTGTGGGTCGCATAAGATACGGATCCACTAGTATGCACATTCTTCTCCGGTTGAGTTGCACTGTTGCGTATTGCCGCCTGTGACCGCTGCTGCCATGGTCCAGCAGCCCAACGCGCGCAAAGGCACTCCCAATAGTCCCTCCGTAGCCAAACAGGGCCGTAATCCACCCAAGCCATAGGATCCCGGTTGCCTGTGGTCTTCATTGCCTTGTCCCGTGCCTCCCACATCGACTTTCTTAAATTAGTCTGGGCCGTAATCTCCCAGACGGCTCGAGCCCGAGGGAGATCCTCGTGTCTCGTGAACTTGAACCTCCGCTGTAAAGAAATAAAATTAATCAACGTTTTGCAATAAACCCAAATTAATAATAATTGAATAAATGATTTCAACTCTTCTAAAAAATAAAAATACCGTAAACATGTCAAATAATAAATCCCGGACTGGCACCGGGACGTCTCTCCATGCAGCCACTGGTCCTGGAATATGTGCGTGGACCAGTGTCGTAATATAGCGGGAAGCAGGACTGAGATCTATCTTCCCCCTGCAATTCCACATTAATTTTCTACATGAAATGTATATCCTAAATAACAAATACAGTAACACTGAGATGATGAACTTTACCCTGAGATCCAGCATGGTTGTCGTCCTGGTAGCTGAGGCCCTTCCTCAACTGCTGGATGCTGGCTCTCCACCTCTGGTGAGGAAGAAGACGAAGGTGGCACTGCTCGGATGGTCGACAGGGAGGCAAAATTTCATACACATTAGAAATTATGAATTTCAAATAAACAAGAATATAGAAATTTACCTGTCGCTGGGACGACGGGCGTGGACGGGGAGGCAGTCCCTGCAAAATTTCATACACATTAGAAATTATGAATTTCAAATAAACAAGAATATAGAAATTTACCTGTCGCTGGGACGACGGGCGTGGACGGGGAGGCAGTCCCTGCAAAATTTCATACACATTAGAAATTATGAATTTCAAATAAACAACAATGTAGAAAATTACCTGTCGTTGGGACGACGGGCGTGGACGGGGAGGCAGTCCCTGCAAAATTTCATACACATTAGAAATTATGAATTTCTAATAAACAACAATATAGAAATTTACCTGTCGCTGGGAAGACGGGCGTGGACGGGGAGGCAGTCCCTGTAAAATTGTTTGTACGTTAGTTCTCGTGAAATCAATATAAACAATAATACCCATATGGTTTTTTGTGTACATATGCATATACCTGTCGCGGACCTGGAGGCAGACGTGGACGGGGAGGCAGTCCCTCTACCAACGGACGTGGCAACCGTCCGACTGCGTCCTCCACGTACCATATCTCTATTGATACACATTATCAGATATAGCAAGTCATCTGCACTCAATTTGAAGTAGCAATTTATTATGAACATGTAATTAACAACAACACCACGTCCTTACAAAATATGCAGTATATTATCTATATTCATCATCAGATGCTGAAGACATGTTTAATTCAGCATCATCTTCATCATCATCCTGGAATTCATCCTCATCATCTTGGGAGTCTTCCTCCACATCAGACTCCACCTCCCGCTCAGCGA
The DNA here is from genome assembly GCA_014218235.1 of Colocasia esculenta. Lineage (NCBI taxonomy): Eukaryota > Viridiplantae > Streptophyta > Magnoliopsida > Alismatales > Araceae > Colocasia > Colocasia esculenta. Next base: position 4,497 of record JACBKR010001351.1, on the reverse strand, counting down.
CATTTGGGTCAACTTCTTCTTGTTCGTTATCCTTATGTAAGCAAATTGTTTCATTTATATCATGAACATTGTACTGCGTAGAAGCTGCCAACTCTCGTGCGTCACTCCGATCTGATTGGAAAAAGTTGTCATTAACACCTTCGAGCTCATCATTAGTCGGGAGAAGCTCATACTCAGGGAATAGTCTTGATTTCACTCTACATGAAGCCCACCAATCTCTTAATTTGAGGGATGTATAATTTGAATAATAAACTTGTTGGGCTTGTGCCGCCAGGATGAATGGCTCATATGTACTCAATTTGGACTTATGCTTCACATCGATTAATCCATATGTTGTGTCATGACGAATAGATGTCGGGTCAAACCAATGACACTTGAACAGAAATACATTGTTGTCTTGTCCCAAAAATTGCAGTTCAATGACTTCTTCAAGAATGCCATAATAGTCAATTTCATTTTCATTGTAGGCACTTCCCTTCACACATACGCCGCTGTTCATCGTAGACTTATTCCGTCCATAATCTCTCGTGTGAAATCTGTATCCATTCACAATGTAGCCTGGATAGACACGTACAATCTTCGAGGGGCCAAAACTAATCTGTTGTACTCTTGAATCGGGAATGAAGCCTTGTTCACCTATTATGAGATAAATAGACAAACATTGAATAAATGACTTCAACTCAGTCTGCATAAAAACATAACACTTATTTTTGAAATAATTAGACACATACTCAAGATCTTAACCAAGTAGGAAAACTTCTCCCGTTCCTTTTCAACCTGCACGTCAGTTAGACGTGGATTCCGTCGCAATATGACCGATTCAAACTCTCTGCAATGTAAATATCACACAACCGTTAGGTTCTGCAGCAATGCACGCAAATGATGACGAATAAGCGTGGAGAGCTTACTGAATGTAGGGTTCTAGTTCTTCACAATTCATGAACACGTAGATCTCCGTAGCTACCAACTCTCTGTCTTGGAGTGCGCGAGTAGATAAGATCCGAACGCCCGTCCGGACACTTGAATACAGAGAGTCGGTCTGACACCTCGGAATCTCCACCATCATCATTACGTGGAGGTTGAGTGCATCGGGTTCGTATTTCCGTGTCAAAGTACATCGAACAGAAGTTCGATATCTCCTCAATGAGGTACGCCTGAGTAATGGAGCCCTCAACTTGTGCTTTGTTGCGGACTTTCATCTTAAGATCGTGCATGCACCTACGACAATAATTCAAATGCATACATAAGTAATATAAAAGATCGTCGTAATGGCAATAAATTGAGATGTAGAAATATACCTCTCAACGGATACATCCATCGAAATTGTACTGGTCCTTCGACCCTTGCCTCATATGGTAAATGGATGATCAGGTGCTCATTAAATCAAAGAATGCTGGAGGAAATATCTTCTCTAATTTGCAGACTGTCTGAATTATATTTTGCTCTATTTTTGCAAGTCATGAATTTTGAGTTCTGATGCAGATAAAATCCTGAAGAATTGACTCAGCTCAGTCATTGCTCCCCATATTTGTTTCGGCAACAACTCACGAAAAGCAAGAGGCATCAGTCTTTGCATGAAAACATGGCAGTCATGACTCTTCATTCCGTATATTTTTCCCTCGTTGACATTTACACAACGCGCAATATTCGAGACATATCCATCCGGAAATCTCAATTGCTTTAACCATTGCAACACTTCCTTAATCTGTCTGGCCCCAAGCACATATGCAGCTTTAGGTTGCACCACTTTTCCTTGAACATGCTGTAGCTCTAGTTCTGGACGTTTGCAAAGTACTTTCAAATCGAAACGTGCCTTGACGTTATCCTTCGTTTTACCTTTGACGTCCATAACTGTGTTGAACACATTATCAAAAACATTCTTCTCTATATGCATGACGTCTAGGTTATGACGTATCAAAAGTGTTGACCAATAAGGCAATTCCCAAAAAATGCTTTGCTTCACCCAATTGTGATCCTTCCCAAAGCCAGGGTTTGTCGGGTACTACCAGCCAGTTGAGTTACAGTCGGTAAGTTCTGGACCTGCCTCGCCATGTTTCCACCAGACACCCGTTCCATATCTACCTCCTCCATCACAGTTGTATTTTTAATAAAAGAATCCTTTTGCTTTCGGAAAGGATGGTCACTGGGTAGAAACCGCCGATGACAATCGAACCAACAAGATTTTCCCCCAGATTTCAACACAAATGATTTAGAATTCTCCATGCAATAAGGACATGCCAACCTCCCATGTGTGCTCCAACCAGATACATGTCGTAGGCTGGAAAGTCACTTATTGTCCACATTAATGCAGCCTTCAGATTGAAATTCTGTTTTCTGGATGCATCATAAGACTGCACACCATCTGACCATAACAATTTCATCTCATCAATCAACGTCTGAGATATATGTCTATATTCTTTCCTGGACTTTTTGGACCCGGAATCAGCAATGAAAGGAACAGATTCTCACGCTTCATGCACATGCCTGGCGGAAGGTTATACGGTGTTAGGAATACTGGCCAACATGAGTAAGATGCCACCGAGCCTCCAAAAGGATTGAAACCATCTGTGCATAAACCCAGCCGTACGTTGCGTGGATCCCTTGAGAAGTAAGGATGAGTACGGCTAAAATGAGCCCAAGCTTCACCATCGGCAGGATGACTCATTTCACCTTCGTCGTGACGGACTCTTTCCGCATGCCATGTCATATGTCCAGCTGTCCTCGAGGACATGAACAATCACTGCAATCTGGGTGTGATAGGAAAGTACCGCAATGACTTATACGAAACATCCTTCTGCTTTGACTTGTCCCCTCTCTTGGGCTTGAACCTATCATGCTTACAAATACAGCATGATGTCTTATCTGCATCCTCTTTGTAGTACAGCATACAGTGATTCGGACATGCATCATTTTCATAAAACCAAGCCCCAAATCATTCACCATCTTCTTCGCACGGTAAAAGTCAGCAGGTAACCTCTCTGATTGAGGAAGCATGCTTGACCAGTAAGAGAAGCCGTCAAAACAACTCTCGCTCATATGAAATTCAGATTTCAAATTCAATAGCTGCGACACTGCAGACAACCGTGTATGCTTCTCACAACCATCCCATAATGGCTCATCAGCATCTCGAAGTAACTGATAAAATCTCTGAGCTGTATCATTCGGCACTTCTTCATTTGTTTGATCTTCATGAATATTGAACTCCGACCAGCAGCATCGACAACCATGTCTACGTACGTACTTGTGGAGGCAAAGTAATTAGCTGGTGCAGACGACTGAATATTCAACTCACCATGACACGACCATAACTCATATGGCCAACAAATCCTCTCGTATACAGATGATGCTGCACATCCCATGTCGATATCCACTTTCTGTTCTTACAAGCCGAACACGGACATCGAATGTTACCCATCGATCAACTGCTACTGATGATTACTCAATGCAAACTCAATAAAACTGTCAACTCCGTCTTTAACTCTCGGTCACAACTCCATTCACTATTCCACGGTACATCCATGACCGATTCTCATAAGACATTTTTCCTACAGATTAAAAGTCATGTCCCGAGTTAAATCCAACACACCCTCACATCATTCAAGTACCATACATACGTTATATGGAGAGTCCCAGAGCTAATGGGTGAAATAAAGCGTTGACGTAAAGATAAATGAAGAGTAAACATACATGAATATCAAATAATTTGAGCACTATATAAATACTTAATGGTATTGAACATTAAAACAACACAAACCGTGATGTCTTCATATTAGGCCACCACCACTTGATCGGCTCTTTATTCACCAGCTTCTCAGTAGATTTCCTAGGAGTGAACTAACCTGATATCCCTAATATAGTTTGCCAAATACATCTCTTCGTACATAATGGGAAGACATAACTTTGAGAATGTCAAGTTCTTTGACACAATTATTTTTCACAATTTTACACCAGTCTTTTCCAATAAACATGTACATAGTACCACACCAACTGCGTCGTAAGATTACAGAATATCGCACTCCTTTTTCATCTTGAACAATAACATATAATCCACTTTTATTATCTAAACTTTGTCTTTCTTCTTTCTGAATAATCTTTATGATTTTCGTCATCTTCTCTTTCACCAAAAGTAAACCATCATGCAATCTTCGAATATCGAGCGGAAATATTTTACGTTCAACAAACAAGTACTTTGATACGTTGGACATTTGTTCTTCTTTGAGTCTAATTTCCAATCGCGAACTCTCATCACTAATTATAAAAAAAAAAATTATAACATTTTATTCATGAGTAATTTAAATATGAATTAAATCATAATATGGTAAATATGAAAAAATCTCTCAAATGACTACAATAAACATACGAATGTTGATGATTAACTTGCAGTGAAATTTGTGAAAGTAAACATATGTTTAACAAAGAAAGTCATTGCATTGTTTATTTTCATGTCAAGCGTAAAAAATAACAGCGAGCAAGATAAATAAAAAATAACTTAATTTA
>JACBKR010001350.1:0-43772 GCA_014218235.1 Colocasia esculenta | reverse complement strand
CTCATAATCACACCTCATAACACATAACTTATAACACAACTCATAATCGTATACCCGCCACCTAGGCAATGTAGTGGTGAATCTTGATAACTGCGCAGGCAGGAGAAGTCCTCTCCACCCTATCCAGTGGTACTTGTCCACCTCCAGGTTTTTCCTAATGCCCTTAAGTCATACTTTTCACACATACAGCCTTCCATATGGACTTTTCTATGTACAACTCTTGAAGCCTCTAGGGTAGCAGTGTCATTCTTGGCCCACTTGTTACACATTCACTTTATCACATTTTCACAATCTATTTACATTTTTCACATACATTATTTGATCACTTTACATATCTTATTTATCAATTTCACATGTCTCAGTTAGCCTAATCATGATACTACTATTTTCAAAATAAACAACTCATAATTCAGTCTTAAGCATGTTGTTAATTTCTGAATTACATAAGATTAGTTCTACCATATCAAATGTGAATAGTTCCCATAATTTAACTAACAATTACATTACTGTCATCAAATTAGTTCTAAATTTTATCATAGGTTAATAGCAGTAAACATATCACATATATAATTTCCAAATTGTTCGAACAGTAAACATAAATTCTACAATTTAAACAATATTTCAGACATATTCTTGAAATATCTTATACATGGTACATATGAACATTGTTGGGTGCTAACAGTTCAAAATTCAAATAACAGACCTCATGTTGTCATGTACAAATTATAAGACTCTAACTTAAGCAAATCTATTTTTTACTAGATTTAATCATGTTTATGTGATGCTCATAATGCAATTTTTGAATTTAATAATTAACACAGTTTACAAAAAAATAGGGCAACCTCATGATATGACCTAATGACTATTACAATCACCCATAAATTTTAAAGCATGAACCTATGTCCAGAAATCATTTAAATACCTAAAAAGATCAAAAAGCAAATTTTTAGGACACTGAAGAAGTAGAGGTCAAGGGATGTGGCCGTTTACTTTCAGCTGCAGCATCCCTTGTCGTCAACTCAAGAACTTGACTGCAGCAGATGCTGCCGCCACCTGCTCCCGTAGCACACATAGACAACACTCCATACAGGGTGAATTTGAGGTTCCAGGACATGAGGCAAAATCTAGAAAAATACCTTAGACTTAGGGGACATGTATAGGATTAAGATCTAGGGTTTACTTGCTCTAAAAAAAATCTACGAAGATCAAGAATCACCGGTGAAGCCTCCTCGGCCCTGCCAAAAGGTGCTCAGAAACGCCTTAGACTGGTTCTTCTGTGGATGCAGACGGTCCTCGAGTTGGGATCTCTTCTCCTATGCATAGGCTATCTCCAGTTGGTGTAGCTCCACGGGGAACATCTCCAGTCGACGGATCCGGTCCTCCAAAGATCAACTTTTCCTCTCTCTCGGCCAAGGGTTCACCAAATGCTAAAAGCCTTCTCCTCGACCTAGGATGGATATTTTATAGGCTTGGGGTTTGGGACGCAGTAGGGTAGGTTTCCTACACATTAGGATGGATTTCCTAATCTGGAACCGGCCAAAATGCGGGCATTACCAAATATGGAACCATTACACAGAGGATATTGACGTCAACATCGGTTGTAGTTAACTGCACATTTGACGTCAAGGGTCTGGCTGCCAACATGGGGTTAGCACCAGGTGGTGGCCGCCCACTGTGTATTGGCGTCCAGGGATGTGGACGCAATCACATTCCTGGCAGTTGGGGTCCAGGTCTTGGCCGCCCACTGCACAGTGCAGGTCAAACTCCATCAAAACCTTAAAATAAATGCATAAATACACCAAAACAATGTAGTATATGTAAAAATAAACTACAATATCCTTACCACATAAAGTAAATGAATTACATAATATTTAATTAATACAACTTACACTAATCATAATTAAGGATAATATACATCAATAACATACATATATGCACATATACTTACACATACATGATTACATACATCATACATTAACTAATATGAGATTTGTTCCTCATTAGTTAAATTCTACATGTACATTATCATTCAAGTACCTACATACCATAAATAATTAAACATGCTTAAAGTAGATAGATTTCATTTAAACAAGAATAACATATGTATGTATACATACACACCATGGTACTTACAACATGCATAAAATTTAATTACAATAGGCACATCAATAATTAAATAATTCATACACATTTAAATATATATTGCATGCTCGGAAAAAACTCATAATATTTACAAAATGTATGATAATAATTTCTTACTATGTGCACAACATGTACAATATGCATGAGATCTATGTACGTTGATAGCTAGATATGCATGCACATTATATATATATACATATATATACTTGTACAAAAATAACTTTCATGTACTTTTACTGGCCTATAGCATTACTTACCTATCACATGCACATTGTTATTTAAGTACTATTCATATACTATAGATGATTTGACGTACATAGGATTAGATAGATAGATATCACATGCATAAGATAACATACATATATACATTTATACTTCATATACTTACACACAATATCCATGGAATAGGTAGTATAATATGCACTTCAAGATTTAGATAGTACATGATAATATCATTAAGTTGCAATATCAAATAAGTTAACTAAAATAATTTATACAATACCATTAATTCTTGCATGCACACACACTCAATTAACTATATTATAATATACTCACACTATACACATATATATATATTATGCATAAAATAGAAAATACAACATGTATATCGGTAATTAAATTAAACATACACAATATTCTTAAGCATAATGCCTAGAATTTTAGTATTCACATTACACATCAATTTTTCTAATTGCCTATTTTCACATGAAATCATAATATACATGAATGTGTTCATGAAAGTATAGAAATGGTAATATGCACAAATTGAATACATATTCTATACATGCAACAAGTAAAGACACTTACACAATATAAAAGAAAGAAAATTTCGGGGTATCACACTCTCCCCCCTCGAAAAGATCTTCGTCCTCGATGATCGAATCGAGTACCTGTGGTGACGTCGCCGAGGTCATCTCCGACTAATCCTTGCTCCTTTATTGCTATTGAGAGCACCTCGTGGAATGAACTTCGTCTTCAGGTTCAGACACTCCTTAAGCCGATGATCCTTGCTGCCACATCTAAGACACCTTCCTTCTTTTTCGCCAACATGCGATCCCGCCATGATGCTTCCCCAATGTATGCACTCAGGCTTCTCGTTGCTTGATGCCTAGTTGATTGCTGAATCTTCCATGAGTTTCTTCCTCTTCTATCTTGCCTTTTGAATGGTTTGGTACTCCCTCCTTCTGAGCTTCCTTTTCTCCTTGATATGATTCCACTTTATTCTCTTGCTTATTTGCCACGCCAAGAACTTCTTCCAAACTACGGGGATCAAGCTCCAGAAGCCTAGCTTTAAATGATGGTTTGAGCCCTTTCACGAACTTCTTTATTTTGCGGTTCTGCTCATACCTCCTAGACTGAGCGCTACGTCTACCACGGCCAGCCATAGTCTGCAAAATAATCAATTTAGTTAGAATCTAGGTTACTAAATCCTAACTATTCTCTTAACTATCTTCCATTCGTTATTAGTAATTTCTACATGTATGGACTATTTTCTATAAAGACTTTGCAATATTGTGACGATGATGGTCTATCCATGTACAATCTCAACCTTGGGCTCTGATACCAATCTCTGGAACGACCCTCCTCATATCGGTACGATTATACCAATCCCATCGGTATAAAGAGGCATCGTCACAGTGGGATAATAACCCAACACTAGCCGATAGGTTGAAAAGTACGTGGATAGCAATTGATAACAGCGGAAATAAAATAATTACTCAACGTTTATTCCATCACCATCACACATTCCACAGTCTATATAGCGAAATAAAATGACAATGTCCACATTATTACATGATAAAAGACTGCATTGTCCAATTTGTCCATACAATTACTTTATTCATGCTATGAGAAAAGAAAAGTACAACTGATAATCTCTCCTCAAAAGCTACTTCTCCAAGAGATCAACCTTCGCTATGCCTTCCTCCAAAAACTGAAATACCTGTCTCGCCTGTACGCCGAAGCAAGAGTGAGTCTAAAGACTCAGCAAGCAAACCAAAGCTTAATCTTAAACATATTACATTCATGTTAAGCTATTAAACACTAGAGAATACATACTATCATTTAAACTACAAATACACATGGTACTTACTCTTAACTATCAACGCTATTTTAATCACTTAAACATGCTTTAGTCTATCATGTGTTTATTCTAAATCATGGGTACTATATTATACACAGGTACATATTTTCTACACCTAACATGTAGCATGATTCATCCATCACATATTATTCCATTTCAATGATATTTCTACAACTAGAACATAGAATTGAGCATAAGAAAAGAACAACCTAACATGATGACTATTCACTTTTCACATGTACTTTCACATTTAATTGTACATTTTTTCTTGCTATTTTTATAATAAATCTCATACACATGGTTTCATATTTTATAGCATGAATTGAAAAGTTAAAACATGGTCAAATGGTTGGCAACAATAAGCACTTAAGCATTGAACTTTATACTAATTGAACATTACATCTAGCATGGAACTAACATTATTACATGTATTTATCACATTCATAGCTAAACTTTACTTGCTATTTTGACATGAAACAAACTCAATTATATAGAATGAGATCTATTTACACTTTATCTTATGCATTTAGCATTCCACATGTTCACCTTTTTGTGTTGCATAATTTGCATGTTTAAACATATATATATATATATATATATATATATATTATATAATATATATACTCACATACATTATTACAAGAAGATTAATGAATACATGACATTATTTTAACATGATATTGCAATTTAAGTATTAATACATGGAAGTATGAACATATGCCTATCATATTGGTTTCACATGAATCACATTCTCATTCATATTTACTCTCTCTCTTACATATCTTTTCACACATTCTTCAATCATTTACCCTTGGTTTTCACTTATCACATATCTTATCATTTGCACTCATCACGTGCCACATTCGCATATCATCTCACACTTTTCATATTTCATTACTAAAATGCCATGACACATAGTCCTAACTACCTATTAGAGGACATAAACCAATATCTCATAACTCATAACTCATCTCATAGCACAACTCATATCACAACTCATAACACATAACTCATAACATAACTCATAATCGCATACCCACCACCTAGGCAATGTATTGGTGAATCTTGGTATGCGCAGACCGGGAGAACCTTCTCCACCCTATCTAGTGGTACTTGTCACCTCCAGGTTTTTCCTAATCCCTTAGGTCATACTTTTTCACACATATAGCCTTCCATAGGACTTTTCTATGTACAGCTCTCGAAGCCTCTAGGGTAGCAGTGTCATCTTGGCCCAATTGTTACACATTCACTTTATCACATTTTTCACACTCTATTACATTTTTCACATACACTATTTGATCACTTTACATATCTTATTTTATCAATTTCACATGTCTCAGTTAGCCTAACCATGATACTATTGTTTTTGGAAATAAAAGCAACTCATAATTCAGTCTTAAGCATGCTGTTAATTTTTGAATTACACAAGATTAGTTCTATCATATCAAATGTGAATAGTTCCCATAATTTAACTAACAATTACAATTACTGTCATCAGATTAGTTCTAAATTTCTATCACAGTTAATAGCAGTAAACATATCACATATACAATTTTCCAAATTTTTTGAACAGTAAACATAATTTCTACAATTTAAACAATATTTCAGACATATTCATTGAATATCTTTATACATGGTACATATGAACATGGTTGGGTGCTAATAGTCAGAATTCAAATAGCAGACCTCATGCTGTCATGTAAAAATTATAAGACTCTAACTTACAGTAAATCTATTTTTTACTAGATTTAATCATGTTTATGTGATGCTCATAATGCAATTTTTTGAATTTTTCTAATTAACACAATTCACAGAAAATTAGGGCAACCTCATGATATGACCTAATGACTGTTTACAATCACCCATAAAATTTACAACATGTAACTACATCCAGAAATCATTTAAATAGATTAAAAAGATAAAAAAACATATTTTCAAGACATTGAAGAAGTAGATGTCAAGGGATGTGGCCGTTTACTTTCAACTGCAGCATCCCTTCCCGTCAACTCAAGAACTTGACTGCAGCAGATGCTGTCGCCAACCTGCTCCCAGCAGCACACACAGACAGCACTCTGTACAAGGGTGAATTTGGGGTTCCAGGACTCGAGGAAAAATCTAGAAAAATACCTTGGACTTAGGGAACATGTATAGGATTAAGATCTAGGGTTTACTTGCCTCTAAAAAAATCTACGAAGATCAAGAATCGTCGGTGAAGCCCTCCTCGGCCCTGCCAAGAAGGTGCTCAGAAATGCCTTAGATCCGGTTCTTCTGTGGATGCAGACGGTTCCTCGGAGTTGGGATCTCTTCTCCTATGCAAAGGCTATCTCCAGTTGGTGTAGCTCCTTGGGGAACACCTCCAATCGAGGGATCCAGTCCTCCAAAGATCAGCTTTTCCTCATCTCGAGTCCAAGGGTTTCACCAAATGCTAAAAGCCTTGTCCTTGACCTAGGATGGGTATTTTATAGGCTTGGCGTTTGGGGTACAGAGTAGGGTAGGTTTCCTACGCATTAGGATGGGTTTCCTAATCTGGAACCGACCAAAACGCAGGCATTAACAAATCTGGAACTGTTACGAAAGAGGATATTGACGTCAACATCGGTTGTAGTTAACTGCACATTTGACGTCAAGGGTCTGGCCGCCAACAGGGGGTTAGTGTCCAGGGGGTGGCTGCCCACTGTGTATTGGCGTCCAGGGATGTGAACGCCACAGTCCTGGCAGTTGGCGTCTAGGTCTTGGCCGCCCACTGCACAGTGCTGTCAAAACTCCATTAAACCTTAAAATAAATGGATAATACACCAAAACAATTTAGTATATGTAAAAATAACTTCATATATCCTTACCACATAAAGTAAATGCATTACATAATATTAATTAAATACAACTTACACTAATCATAATTAAGGATAATATACATCAATAACATACATATATGCACATATACATACACATTACATGATTACATACATCATGCATTAACTTATAATGAGATGTGTTCCTCATTAGTTAAATTCTACATGTACATTATCATTCAAGTACCTTACACACCATAAATAATTTACATGCTTAAAGTAGATAGATTTCATTTAAACAAGAATAATATGTATGTATACATGTACACACCATGGTTACTTACAAGATGAAAAAAATAATTAATTACAACAGGCACAACAATAATTAAATAATTCATACACATTTAAATATATATTGCATGCTCGGAAATAAACTCATACTTATTTACAAAATGTATGATAATAATTTTTTACTATGTGCACAACACGGACATATGCATGAGATCTACATACATTGATAGCTAGAATGCATGCACATCTATATATATATATATATATATATATACTTGTACAAAAAAACTTTCATATACTTACATGGCCTAAAGCATTACTTACTATCACACGCACAATGTTATTTAAGTACTATTCATATACTATAGATGATTTGATGTACATGGGATTAGATAGATAGATATCACATGCATAAGATAACATAGATATATACATTTATACTTCATATACTTACACACAATATCCATGGAATAGGTAGTATAATATGCACTTCAAGATTTAGATAGTACAGCATAATATCATTAAGATGCAATATCAATAAGTAACTAGACTAAGATACAATAATCATTAATTCTGCATGCACACTTAATCATTGTATAATATCTCCACTATAACATATTTATATATTATGTAAAATAGATATACAACACATACGTAATACAAACTGTATATTATAATGGATAAATAGATAAATACAACATCACATCAAATAAATTAAATTATACACAATATACTTAAGCCTATATGCCTAGAATTTTAGTATTCACATTACACATCATTTTGCTAATTGCCTTTTCACATGAAATATCATATATATACATGCACAATTGAATACATATGCTACACACGCAACAAGTAAAGACACATGCACAATATGAAAGAAAAAAATTTCGGTGTATCACAACTTGGATTGAATGAAGCATGCAACATGTATTAGTTCTTATGTTGAAAAGTCAGCATGTGCATATGATATGTGTAAGGATGTTGTGCATAGATTGCTTGCTGGGTCTATTTATACTCATTCTTGCTTCGGCATACATGTGTAGCAGGTGACTCCACTTCTTTGGAGGAGATTGTTAGGAGCGACTCCGAGCGAGAGGAGTAGCTAGTTGTGGAGATCTCTACGTGTGTCTTTCATTTCATACTATGTAACTTGAAATTATGTAATTGAGGATGGACAATGTATTTCATTTGAAAGTTGTATTAATGTGGACTTTAGAATTCTTTCTTCACTATCTAGACTGTGGATATGATGTGGATGATGGAATAAGATTGAATGCCTATTTTACTTTCCGCTGTTCTATTTCAATATTTGTGTACATCTCAATCTAGTGTTAGCATTGGGTAAATGTCCCACTGTAGCGACGTTCATTATACCAACGTGGATTGGTATAATTGTACCGGTATAAGGAGGGTCAGTATGACATGCCCTGGTTTCCTACAATTGTAACAAACAACCCTGTTAGAACTTTTGTTAGCAAATTGTTTCTGTTTGGAAAAGTTGTCAACCTGAGGTCTTCATTTAAGAAATTCTTTACCTTCTTTTCTTAAAAACTTGCTCAATTTTCTTGTGAGCAAGGCATATTCACTTGAGTCATTTCCTAAGCTTGAAAATTCTTCTTCTTCAATTGATTCTGTTGCCCAGGGGCGGTGAATGGATTGCTAAACGCTCTTTTTAAATTAAAACATGTTAATAAAAACACTTAACAGAGAAACACTAAGATTGAAAGTTAGTGTTAGTGAGAGTGAAGACAAACAAGAAAACACACAAACAACAGAGATTTTTTTATCCTGGTTTGGACCTCATATACCAAGGAGTCCTACGTCCAGTCCCCAAGCAACAACTTGGGATTTCACTAACCAAGGGTACTATCCCCCTTAAGGACTCTTACACATCCAGCAGTAGCTGGCCTTCTCTTGTAACCCCGAAGAGGTACAGAACACCACCTGATTCAACAGGTCTTCCTTCTTCAGTGAAGGGAAAAACTACCACCTGTTCAACAACAGGTCTTCTCTTCACAACTGAAGAGGATCATACAAAAATGTGAGTAAAATACGAATGGCCCTTAGACCAAGCTTATAAAGATATTGCTTGATCTGAGGCTGAATCTGAGAGTCAAAGATTTGCAACAAGAGAAACTCTCAGAACTACCCTAGCTCTCCAAAGACTAAGCAAATGACAAACTGAGAGTTGAGAGCTAAAGGTTGGTTTGCTGAAAGGAGTGAGCTCTTCTTGCTGATGCTGGGAAGTGCTTGATGGATTCTATGTGTGTTGCTCAGTGTATCTCTTATGTGTTTTTTTTTCTTCATGGAGTCATCAGTCTTCTATTTATCTTCTGCAAATTATTGTAATCGTTGTTGTAGCCGTTCAATGACCATTGTCTCACAGCATCATGCACGTTAGAAGACTGGTCCTAGGCAGAGAGGTGAGCCTGCAGGTATAAGCGCTTAGATTGATCCTTGCATCTTCAAGAAATATTTCTAAGTCTTTTATCCTTTCGAAAAGTTGATAGATCCATCTTTGACGAGCTTTACTACAAGAGTCCTGCATGCAATAAACACAGATACCTAGACAACTCCTTTTTGTCTACGTTGTCAGTCAACCCTGGTAGTCGTGCAGTATGGATATATGCTTAACTGGAAAGGTTATTCTAACATCACACAAATCAAGACTCTATGCAATACATCAAGTAAGCATGAAGATTTCATGTGGAATGATGAAGATCTTAGTATGCGCAGGAAGGTTTTTGAAATTTCACAAAAATTTTAGCATATGCATATTTAAATAATCTAAGAGATAAAGCAAGACTGTACAAGAGATATATAAAGAGCATTATGTATAAGATGATATTAATACCAAATTGATGATATAATCATATGAAAATGTAATCCATCTTCGAATCAAGTCGATGAGAGTATAGTCCATGCCCAAATACAACGAAATCGATGTTCTGTACAAAGTTATACTAAACAAAATCGATGAGCAGATGAAATCGTTGTTTTACTGAATTCAATCATTAAATTGTTATTTGAACGAAATCGATCATGAAATCGTTGTTTCAATACTGAAATCGTTGTGAGACTGAAATTATTATTTAAGCAAATCATTTCTTTACCAAGAGCAATCGTGTTTTAGCAAATCATTCTTTGACTAAAAGCAAATCGTTGTCTGATCAAATCGTTGTTGGTGTGAAAGCAAATCGTTGTTCAAGTAGAAGCAAATCGTTGACTGCTATCAAATCGTTGTTTGCTATCAAATCGTTCTTTAAGTTAAGGCGAATCGTTGTTTCGGCCAAATCGTTGTTGAAGTGATAGCGAATCGTTACAGTGATCAAATCGTTGTGTAACTTACTGAATCATTATAGTGATCAAATCGTTATGTAACTTACCGAATCGTTATAGCGATCAAATCGTTGTGTAACTTATCGAATCATTATAGCGATCAAATCATTGTTTAACTTATCGATCGTTAAAACGCTCAAATCGTGTTTTGACATATCGAATCGTTGTTTAACTTATCGAATCGTTACAACAATCAAATCGTTGTTTTAACTTATTGAATCGTTACAACGATCAAATCGTTGTTTAACTTATCGAATCGTTAAAACGATCAAATCGTTGTTTTAACTTATAAACTGATGTTCAATCAAGGAAATCGATGTGTACTTAGAATGAATGCTTTGAACTGTAAATAACAGTGTGTGAGGATAACTTATAGATTTTGCTCGACTAATTTCTTGTGGATGAACTTCAGAAAAGATTGTTAGAAAATATTTGTTAAAGTTTTTTTAATCACTAAAAAATTACATATAATAAATAAAATTATGGGGATGACTGATCATCAATCTCCCCCTTTTTGGTGATGACAAAACATAACAAGAACTTATGAAGTGCTTAAATAACTTTAAATAAATTTGCTGGATAAATTTAAATAAATTTGATAAATTTAAGTAATGTATTTGAGAATATTTTATTTTCTCCCCCTTTTTGTCATTAAGCAAATGGAAATGTAAGGATTCAAAGAAAAAGAGAAGAAAGATAAATGGGAGCCAAAAGAACCACTATATTAGATTACTGAGGGGGTACAGAGATGTAGAAGGCAGGGGACAATAGAGAGCAATGGTGAGAGATGATTGGCCAAGCCTTGCGTTCCTGCTCTTCAAATAGTTTTTAGAATGCACCCCAAGCCATAATGTATGAAGGCCCCATAACAGGAGCCATTCTCTGGATGTGGAGCTGCCTCTGAGCTTCTAGGAAATTTGCATACTCATCCTTTCCAGAGAAAACATATAAGAACTGGTGGTTCCAAAGCTGGCATGCTGTAAAAACTGATCAATGGAGATGGGATAGAAGATTTTCTGCTACTTCTGATCCTTTTTCATTGGTACATAAACCTTGTACCTCTCAACCCAAACAGCAAAAGGATCTTGAACAAGGTGAATGAAGTTCAGATCTAGAAACTCTTCAGTAGATAGAGTGGGTTTGTTTGATCTGGCCAGAGAGAGATTTAGATGAAGTAGCTGCTGAGCAGCTTGATTATAGTGCTTCTCCCAATCGTATGGAGAGAGCCTTTCACATTCAGATAGAAGAGGGGCTAGAACATCATACTTGATATTTCCTCTGTGATATTCCCTGAACAAAAATCTATGGAATGCAAGAAGATTGCCCTTCTGGACTGAGATTCTGCCCATTACTCTAGCAAACCTTTCGAAAATAATGGGACCCACTACAGAGTCCATGACCAAGGAATGAAGTTTAGGTATGAACACAATCTCTGGAAACTTCAGGGTAGCAAAGTCCACTTGGATTGAGGTGTTGACTGGATTTTCGGTCCTGAACAGAGTGATGGCTCCTCTGAATTGGCCAAGCTGAACCTCTGGCAGATTATGGAGATAACGATAGTCATTAAACATTTGGATGTACCTGAGCAGCTTGATCTCCTTCTGGATGAAAGGACCCCAGGAGTTCTTAGGATGAATGAGAAACCACTCACTAAGTGTGAGTGGGTGGTCTCTGGGAGTGAACCTTTCAGATTTGGCAAGCACGAATTTTCTGTAAGGTGACTTATGGCCCTGAGCCTACTGATCTTCAGTCTTAGACTTAGCAAGCGAAAAGATTTTGGAGTGATCAGCTTTGGCAATGGGAGAGAGAGGGAGAACAATTTTGAGGTGGTCTGTGAGTTTGAGGTTGAGGTGAGGGAGGCTAAAATGGTAGCAAATGTACATTTTGGAGGAATTCACAATAGTGGGATCTCCTTCTGTGTTCAACATAAAGAGAGAACCAAAGAGGAGGAAATTTTAGTTCAGAAGAGAGAGCAAGGTCCTTGGGACTTTCCTCTTCTTAGGAGCAGGACTAGAGGAGTCTGTCCTATGAACATGAGAGGAAATAGATAGGACTGATCGAAGAATTGCTTCTTCAAACTCATCTTTAATGTCCTCTGTGACCACACTCTGAACACGGGCACCCTCAGGAATGAGGTTTTGAATGATGGAGGAGTGGGTGGATGGAGAGTGGAGAAAGTAGTAGGAGGAGTAGGGTACATGGCCCTGAGGATGATGGACCGGCAGATGAGGGTCCAGCTGAAGAGATGATGTTGGAGGTTTCTCAAAAATGGGAGGAGGAGGAATAGAAGTAGATGAGATAGGTGAGGAAGAAGAGGTAGCAGGAAATGGTGTAGGGAGGTGAGGAGATGTGTTTGGGAATGGGTTGTTTGAGGTTTCAGGTGCTGGAGGGGCAATGGAAGAGGAAGGAGGAGAAGGAGGAGCTGGAGTCTTAAGAGGAGAAGAAATAGGAGGTTCTGGGACACAACAGTAGCTTCTACTGGATCTTCAATCCTGACTTGCTCTGCCTGTACTGGCCCTGGTGGCCCACTGCCAACATCTTCAACCACTGGCCCTAATGGCCCTGAATCTTCAACAGATGACCCTGACTCTTCAACTGTTAGCCCTGGTGGCCGATAACTTCTTCATCAATTGGCCCTGATGGCCCTGATTCCTTAACACCAACTGGCCCTGATGGCCCACCTGTAGGTTCTTCTACTACTGGATGAGTGGGAGCAGGGGGGGCAGGAGTGGTCAATTGCGCCCTCACAAGATCTGAAAGTTCTGTTACTGATTGCTTCAGGCTACCCAACTCACTTCTCATTCTCCGGAGCACAACTTTCACCATTGCAATCTCCTTGGCTCCAGTGCTCTGACTAACGAATATAGAGGATATGTTAGATTATACAGAGCATAAGATCTCTCCTTGTGCATTTAATCTTTCAATTACTGGCTTCAGTTGCACACGAATTTTATTCTTCTTGGATCTGTGGTGTGCCTTTCTGGTAAGCAATGGAATCTTTGTGGCCACACCCTTGCCTTTATCTACAGTGCCAACAACTGGCTCCATATCAACATCATCAATACCATCAGAGGTGCTTTTCCACAACACCTTCCTGGAATGGATCAGCAGGGGCACTAGCTGTGGGCTCCCTCTGAATTTCAGCTTCCTTTTGAATCACGGGCTCCCCCTGAAATGGAGCATCTTCCATTTAGACATCTTCTATATGGCATGGTGCCACATCTTCTGAACTGGCTACTGCTACATTGGCTTCTTTCATAGGACTTTCTTCTGTGTGGCCTGGTGCCACTTCTTCAGAAACAACAGCTTCCTATGTAACTTCCATACCAATAACTTCAGCAGGATAATTGGAGTGATTTCCACATGAACTTCTTCCTGCTCCCCCTGAATATTAGCAACAGTCTCCAAAACTTTGTCAATGACAGATGCAATGACTGTTGAGGGGATTCAACTCAAGATGACTACCCAACGGGCTCTATATGCTCAGGAGCAATTCTTCTAATCTTCTTGCACTTGCCACTGGTTCTTCTATTCTGACTGCTTCTTCCTCTTCTTGGACCACAAGAATTTCTGGGACCTCTCCAATAATTGCCTCCCCTTCTGCCATAGCGGTCTTGGTCCAAACACTTCCTAATAGAGAAAAACCACTTTTCTTTAATTTCTACACCTGATAGGCTGGCCCATCTTCTCCATCACTTCTCCTTCAAATCAATAACATAATGATTGAATATCCTTGTCAGAAACGTGCATAAGGGAGTGAGACATTTAGCTTGTTCTTTCTGTCCCATATCATATCTGCAGTAAATTTCATTCTTTCAACTATCACTTGTGCCATATTAATATCTTGATTCTGGATTGCCCAAAACATCATGTCTGAGTCGGATTTAGGGCAAGTTGAGAAGGTGCACTCCTTGGTACTAGAATCTGGCATACAATAAAGGAGGATCCTGTTGAATGCATTCAGCTCATTGATATCTATCTTCCATCTTTTATTTGTACTCTATTTCGATGATACATAAACCCTTGACATGAATGTCCACACTGTCTACTCCACTACGACCACGGTAGATACACCAATAAGTTCTCCAGGAGATCATAGTGATATGGATAGGTGTACCTTTGACTGAGGAGGTTAGGGACCCGTCTTCTTCTACCTTCAAGGAAGAGTAGAACGCCTTGACAAGGTCCGGATAGCTTGGCTCAGAAACTGTGACTAGCCTTGACCACTTCATCCTTTGAACAGCTTTCCACAACACTGTGCATCCCATTCTTCTCTAGATCTGCAATATCTATAGCCTTGTTACCACATACTTTAATCTTGACTGCTGCAAACATTTCCTGCTGCTCCGCTGTGAGGAAGGCGACACTGTATCCACCTACGGTGCCAGAACTCCCAGAAGCAGCCATGGATTTGAACAAGAAGGTTCTGGAGGATCATGGGAAGGAATGAATAGAAGCCCTCAAGAAATTTTTAGCGGGAACAGAGAGATCTTTGAAACTGCTCAGAGAGGAGTCCTGAATCGATAGGGTTTTATCGCTCCATGCAAGTCGAAAGAGAAGAGAGAGAGAGATGAAATCGATATGGCATGGATTTCAAGCTTTAACGGCAAGACATAAAGGCGCTTTGAAACGACAGAGCAATAAATGCAGATAACGACAAAAGAGAGAAGATAACGGAAACATAAAGAAATCATCTCGAAATGTCAAAGATTTTATAACGCAAGCAATAAAAGACTTTCTTAATTCAACGGAAAATAATATTATTCTGAAAATTATTTTTACAGTTACATGCAGTCATATCTTTTACACACATACACATGTCTAGTTCCCTTCTGAAAACACAAATCTCTCTTCAGGTAAGCTTTTGTAAAGATATCTGCTAACTGATTCATGGTATCTATAAAGGAAATATTTATATTACCGTTAGCTACATGATCTCTAATGAATGATATCTGACCTCTATATGTTTCAGTGCTGAACTGGATTTTGGTAAGATTTATAGCAATTATGTTGTCGCACAGCAATGGGATGGTCTTGATGTGCAATCCATAGTCTTCAAGCTATTGTTATATCCATAAGAGTTGAGTGCAATAGCTCCCAGCAGCTACGTACTCAACTTCAGCTGTGATAGTGATACTGAATTTTGCTTCTTTGAAGACCATGAAATCAAGCATCCTGCAAGAAATTGACAACTACCACTGGTGCTTTTTCTATCTACCTTGCATCCAGCATAGTCAGCATTAGAATATCTAACTAAACTAGTTTCACATGATTTTGGATACCATAACCTAGATCATGAGTTTTAGCTAAATATCTAAAGATTTTTTTAATAGAAATTAAGTGGGATTCCTTAGGATCAGCCTGATACCTTGCACACATGCACACACTAAATAGAATATCAGGTCTGCTAGCTGTCAAGTAAAGCAATGATCCTATCATAGCTCTATAAAGTTTTTGATCTACTTTCTTAACTTCTTTATCACTATCTAACCTGGTGATGTACTCATTTGAGTGGACAGTGGTTTAGCATTGTCGAATCCAAACTTCTTCATCAACTCTTTGGTATTTTGCTTGACAAATATGTGTACCTTCTTTACCTTGCTTGATTTGTAGTCCAATAAGTATTGAGCTCTCCCATCATGCTCATTTCAAACACTCCCTGCATGAGCTTCTCAAAGTACTTGCACAGAGATTCATCAGTAGATCCAAATATAATATAATCTACATAAATTTACGCAAGTAATATGTTCATGGCTTTTGATTTAATGAACAATGTGCTATCTACCTTTCCTCTGATAAATCCATAGTTTAATAAGATTCACTAAGCTTTTCATACCACGCTTTAGGTGCTTGTTTTAAACCGTATAATGCCTTATGCAAATTGAAACGTGATTTGGAAAATTTAAATCATCAAAATTAGGAGGTTTTTCTACATAAACTTCCTCCTTTATAAACCATTTAAGAATGCAGACTTAACATCCATTTGAAAAAGTTTTAAATCTAATGAACATGCATAAACAAGTAATATTCTAATGGCCTCAAGTCTAGCCACTAGTGCATAGGTTTCATCGAAATCTATGCCTTCCTCCTGGGAGTAGCCTTGAGCAACTAGTCTAGCCTTGTTTCTAGTGATACCACCAGCTCCATCCAATTTGTTTTGAACACCCATTTGGTGCCAATCACAGGATGATCTAATGGTCTCGGAACAAGGGACCAAACCTGATTTCTACTGAACTGATGAAGTTCATCTTGCATGGCTAAAGTCCAAGATTCATCAGACAGTGCTTCATTGACTGTCTTGGCTCTATTTGAGATACAAAGCTAAGTAATCACAAGGAATAACGCTACCTCTTGTTCTTACCCTAACTGTTGGATCCCCAATGATATTGTCTTTTGGATGATCCTTCTTGTATCTCCATTCCTTTGGAAGATCATTATGAGTTATTCCTTCTGTTGTAATTCTTTCAAGGGTGGATCTTCATGATCTTCGATGTTGCTTCCTTCAGTTTCTTGGAGAGATTTTCTACATTTCATCATCACTATCTACTTCCTTTCTCAAGGAAGGGTTAGATCATCAAAAATACATGACAGTTGTTCAACTAATATACTTTGTTTATTAAAAGCTCTATAACTTTGGTTTGGAAGCATACCCCATAAGATTTCTTCATCAATTTGGAATCCAACTTACCTATGTCTCTCTTACCATTGTTTATGATATAGCATGGACATCCAAACATTCTGAAGTGGCTGATCTTGGCTTTCTTTGTTTGTACAGCTCATACGTTGTCTTCTTCAGGATTGGCCTTATCATAACTCTATTAATGATATAACAAGCTGTGTTGATAGCTTCTGCCCAAAGTATCTTCGAAGATTGTATTCTGATAGCATAGTTTCTGGCCATATCCAATAAGGTTCTATTTTTCCTCTCAGCTACTCCATTCTGCTGAGGTGTCCTTGGTGTGAGAAGTTGTGTTCTATACCTTGATCATCACAAATTCTGCAATCTTTCATTCTAGAATTCTCCTCCATGATCTGAGCGAATACTTATTATGCTGAACTTCTTATCCTTCTGAACTAACTTACTGAACATCACAAAGCTTTCGAAAGTATCATCTTTATGCTCTAAGAAAGATACCCATGTAAATCTTGAATAATCATCCACTATTACAAATCCAAAGTTCTTTCCTCCCAAGCTAGTAGTTCTCAT
The DNA here is from genome assembly GCA_014218235.1 of Colocasia esculenta. Classification (NCBI taxonomy): domain Eukaryota; kingdom Viridiplantae; phylum Streptophyta; class Magnoliopsida; order Alismatales; family Araceae; genus Colocasia; species Colocasia esculenta. The sequence continues at coordinate 25,918 of JACBKR010001350.1, read as the reverse complement.
TGGTCCAAACAAATCCATATATAGCAATTCTAGAGGTTTGGAGGTAGTTACTGTTTCTTTGATTTGAAGGAGGATTTTGCATGCTTTCCCTTTGCACAAGGTTCACAAACACTTCTAATCTTGAGTTCAACTTCGGCAAACCTTCCACTAGATCATGTTTGATAAGCTCCTTATTCCATCCAAGCTGCAGTGACCTAACCTTCTGGACATAATTCTACATTTAGATCTTTATTTGCTGCTAGACAAACATCTTGATCCTTTACCTCCTCTAGATGAAGTACATACATGTTCTTTTCTCTACTGGCTTCGAACAAAGTTACACCATCTTTCATAATAATGCACTTAGACTCCTGAAATTTGATTTGTGACCCTTGTCACACAGCTGGCTGATATTTATGAGATTGTGCTTGAGCCCTTTGACGCATAAAACATATTCTATGAGAGTTATGTCTTGACTTCCAATGGATCCACAACCTATCACTGACCCTTTTCCATTATCGTCATAAGTTTACTGTGCCTTCTTCATCTTTGATGTGCGAAAACAATCTTCTGTTGCAGTCATGTGCCTTGAGTACCCACTATTCAGGTATCACTTTGATGCTCTAAGGCTTCGCTGCAATAGATCACTAAGATTTAGGTACCCAAGTTCTTTTGGGTCCTGCTGGTTAGTTTCCTCATTTTCCCTTTTAGGAATCCACTTAAGTGTTAGTTGTACAAGTTATTTTAGTGTGTCCCAATTTGTTGCAATGACTATGGCATGATATGTTATTCACTGTTTTAATTGGTTTGTATTTAATGTTAGATTTATTATTTTGTTCAGCTATAAATTTTTGGTGTTGGATAAATTTTATGATGAATGATTGTTTCTTCATTATCTGGTGAATATATCCTAAACCATGCTTTTTCTTACCAGATCTTCTAGCTCCTTTTAATATTAGAGATGATTTTTCGTTTGTAAAATTTTCAATTGTAGTCGTTAGATATTCATTATCTTTTGTTATTGTGTCAACTTCCTTTTTAAGTTTACTTAAAGTTTCCTGGTTTTCCAGATTTGTTATTTGTTCATTTTTAATTTTTAGATCTTCACATAGTTCATTTCTTCTTTTTAATTCAGAGAATTGTTTTTCTAGTTGCTGAGTTTCAGATTTTAAATCTGAGTTGGTGATTTCTAAGCATGCATGATTTTCTTGGTAGTTTTTAATAGCTTGCATACATCTTTATACATACTGTATAATTCATTGAATGCATCTTCTAGACTATCTGAATCAGATTCATTGCATGAAGTAAAAGATGAGTCAGAGGTTACCTTTTCACCGTTGAATAAAGGAGGTCTGCTGACGGACTGACCTTCAGCATATCCTTGAGCTGTCATTTATCTTTGCTCTTCAGACCGCGAGATCTTCTTTCTTGAATAGACTGGCTCTGATACCACTTGCTGCCCAGATAGCAAGCCTCTAGAGGGGGGGGTGAATGGACTTCTAAACACACTTTTTAAATTACAACCTATCAATAAAAACACTTAACAGAGAAACACTAAGATCGATAGTTAGTGTTAGCGAGAGTGAAGACAAACAAGCTAACACACAAACAACATGAGATTTTTATCTTGGTTCGGACCTCCTATCCCAAGATCTCACTAACTAAGGGTACTGTCCCCCTTAAGGAGTTTTACACATCCAACAGCAGTTGGCCTTCTCTTCTAACCCCGAAGAGGTACAGAACACCACCTGATGCAATAGATCTTCCTTCTACAATGAAGGGAAAAACTACCACCTATTCAACAACAGGTCTTCTCTTCACAACTGAAGAGGATCACACAAAGAATGTGAGTAAAATGCGAATGGCCCTAGACCAAGCTTATAAGAGATTACTTGATCTGAGGCTGAATCTGAGAGACAAAGATTTGCAACAAGAAAAACTCTCAAAACTACACTAGCTCTCCCAAGACTAAGTAAATGACAAATTGAGAGCTGAGAGTTAAAGGTTGGTTCACTGAAAGGAGTGAGCTCTTCTTACTCATGCTCGCAAGTGCTTGATAGATTCTATGTGTGTTGCTCATTGTATCTCTTATGTTTTTTTTTCATGGAGTCATCAGTCTTCTATTTATCTTCTGTAAATTATTTTCACCGTTATAGTAGTCGTTCAGATGACTGTTGTCTCACATCTTCATGCACATTAGAGAGACTGGTCCTAGGCCTGGAGAGGTGAGCCTGCAGCTATAAGTGCTTGGATTGATCCTTGCATCTTCAGGAAAGATTTCTAAATCTTTTATCCGTTCGACAAGTTGCAGATCCATCTTTGACGTGCTTTACTACAAGAGGTCTCCTGCATGCAATAAACACAGATACCTAGACAACTCCTTTTAGTCTACATTGTCAGTCAACCATGGTAGTCGTGCAGTATGGATATGCTTAAACTAGAAGGTTATTCTAACATCACACAAATCCAGAATGTATGCAATACATCAAGTAGTAAGAAGATTTTGTGTGGAATGATCAAGATCTTAGTATGCGCTGGAAGTTTTTAAGATTCCACAGAAATTTAAGCATATGCATATTTAAATAATCTAAGAAGATAAAACAAGACTGTACAAGAGATAAGAGCATTCTGTATAAAGACAATATTAATACCAAATTGACGATATAGTCATATGAAATATATCCATGTTGGAATCAAGCCGATGTGAGTATAGTTCATGCCTAATATAATGAAATCGATGTTCTATATAAAGTATTACTTAAACAGAAATCGATGAGCAGATGAAATCGTTGTTTTAATGAATTCAAACATTAAATTGTTATTTGAATGAAATCGATCATGAAATCGTTGTTTCAATATTGAAATCGTTGTGAGACTGAAATTGTTGTTTAAGAAAATCGTTTCTTGACCAAGAGCAAATCGTTGTTTTAGTAAATCGTTCTTTGACTAAAAGTAAATCGTTGTCCGATCAAATCGTTGTTGGAGTGAAGTAAATCGTTATTCAAGTAGAAGCAAATCGTTGATTGCTATCAAATCGTTGTTTTCTATCAAATCGTTGTTTAAGTTAAGGCGAATCATTGTTTCGACCAAATTGTTCTTGAAGTGATAGCGAATTGTTACGACGATCAAATCGTTGTGTAACTTACTGAATTGTTATAGCGATCAAATCGTTGTGTAACTTACCGAATCGTTATAGCGATCAAATCGTTTTGTAACTTATAGAATCGTTACTGATCAAATCGTTGTTTACTTATCGAATCGTTACAGTGATCAATCGTTGCTTGGACTTATCGAATCGTTGTTTAACTTATCGAATCGTTACAGCAATCAAATCGTTCTTTTTATTTATCGAATCGTTACAGCGATCAAATTATTGTTTAACTTATCGAATCATTACAGCGATCAAATGGTTGTTTTAACTTATAAAACCGATGTTATATCAAGGAAATCGATGTGTACTTAGAATGAATGCTTTGAACTATAAATAACAGTGTGTGAGGATAACTTACAGATTTTGCTTGACTAATTTCCTATGGATGAACTTGAAAAAAGATTGTTAGAAAATATTTGTTAAAATTTTGTTAATCACCAAACAATTACATATAATAAATAAAATTATATGGAGATGGACTGATCATCAGATTCTTTCACTAGGACTTGCTTTAAGTGCTAGTGACTTCTTTTTCTTAACATCATCATCTGTTCTTTTCAAACCCAATTCATATGTCATTAAGGAACCATCAATTGGTCAACAGTCATAGTAGACAGATTCCTGGACTCTTCAACTACAGTAGTCTTTGTTTGCCAAATGGGAGTCAAGGATCTAAGAAATTTTCTGACAAGTTCATATCCTATATGTTTTTCCTAGACGATTCAAGCCATTTGTCAACAAAATCAACCTACCGTACATCTCTGAGATGGTTTCATCATTTTCCATTTAAAGGCTTCATACTCAGAAATTAACATGTTGGCTTTGGTTTCCTTTACCTCAGAAGTACCTTCGTAGATTACCATTAGACGATCACATACTTCTTTGGCAGTGGCACATGAGGAAACTCTTGAAAACTCTGTACATGATGTTCATTACACTCGAATTAGCATTTGACTTCTCGATTTGCTCTGTTGGCCATCTTTCTTCCCTCTGGGAGCTCCTATGGTCCACCCTAACCACCTTCCCAGATTTGATGATTCTGGGCTCTTAAGAAGACTTGCATATGAGTTTTCCAGTAACTATAGTTTGATCCATCAAAATAAGGTATTCAATACATAGAGTGCCCTTCTGGCATATATCCCCTTAGATCCATTTCACTTGTACTCTCCAGGCTGTTAAACCATAAGAGTGGAGAGCCTAGGCTCTGATACCAAGTGTTGGATCGAAGATGTAGTGAAATGGCAAATATAGAAGGGGGGTTGAATAGATTTGCAGCGGATACTTTATGCAATTAAAAATATGTCAAATTAAAATCTCTATTCAAATAGGTACGCACTGATTTGATTACCTTATGGGAATCTAAAGCACATTAGATCATCTATCTATAAGTGTGAGTGCTTAGAAGGTGATCAAATCCTATGTAAGCATTCTAGTGGAAAATCAATACAACAAACCACTACACAAGATATTTTAAGGTGGTTCGGCTCCCAGACAGAGACCTACGTCCACCCTCACTCAAACCAAGTGAGGCTTGTTGAACCACTCTATGGTTATCTGTGATCTTGGAATTTTGGTGATAACAAAATATATGATGCACTTAGGTGATAACAAAATTTATTATCTTAGTATTGCGGAGATAACAAAATATAGGTGTTCATAAATATTTTTGTTTCATCTATGTTGCATCAATCCCATTCACAGATGACAAGTCAAATTGAATATTTTGTTTCATCTGTGTCGCATCAATCTCATAGCAAAATGCTAAGTCTCTCATTGATGCAATAAGGCGCACTAAAATGATAAAATCGATCTCTAATCTATATACATCGATTTCAGTTCAAGTGCCAAATTAATAAGCGCTACATCGATTTGTTTTTAATTGATTTTATAAAGCGCTATAACGATTCGTTTAGTAGTTACAACGATTTCTTAAGTGGCCATAATGATTTGTTAAGAAATCGATCTCAGAACGATTCGCTAAGTGGCCATAACGATTTGTTAAGAAATCGATCTCAGAACGATTCGCTAAGTGGCCATAACGATTTTGTTAAGAAATCGATCTCAGAACGATTCGCTAAGTGGCATAACGATTTTGGTAAGAAATCAATCTCAGAACGATTCTTTTTATAGCCATAACGATTTGTTCACATCGATTTCGTTCTCATAACGATTTGATAAGTTTTACATCGATTTGCTAGTCATAACGATTTGCTAAGGCTCATAACGATTTCATAAGTGAGAACAACGATTTGGTTCTTACAACGATTCGTTAAGACTCATAACGATTTGATAAGTTACATATCGATTTGCCTCTCATCGATTTGTTAAGTTTCATAACCGTTTGCTGAGACTTACAACGATTTGCCTTTCATGACGATTTGTTCACAAATGAGCAACGACCCTTCACATAATGATTTCAGAAGTCATGCTCATAACGATTTCTTCATGGATAATGTTCAAACACAGATTACCTCTATATTTCAAATATGTTTGGCACCTAATGAAAAGTCAAATACCTTCTGATAGAAAAAGCTACTTGTGTATTTCAGAGTCTTGTCAGAAAAAGATATGAACTATTTTTATCATGTCAACAGAAACACAGTACATGCACTGTCATCTTGTAAGAACTCTTTTATGCTAACTCTCTCTTTTATGCTTACAGACCTCGAAGACCACCAGAGTCTGATTAAGACAAATGAAGAGAAGATGAGCAATGGCTAGAACTCCAGCGATCCCTTCAACGGATCTATTCAAACTGCTCATATAAAAGAAGAAGCTTAGTTGAAGAAAAGTGAGAGCTTTCCTGAAGATCCTTGAAGGAGTGTACAACCAGTGAGGAACCAGAACTCCAAATACACTCAAAGGAGAAGAAGAAAGAGCCTGAGCCCAAGAATAAGTGTTCAAGCATTTGAAGCATTCGAGCTTTCAAGCCTCCTTCCTTCTCTCTTCCTTTTCCCTTGTGCTCATTGTAATCTTGGGGGAGAGTCTGTGACTGTGAGCTAAGTCCTGAGTGTTCATCTTGTAATAGCTCTCAGTTTGATCTTTCTTTTCTAAGAAAGATTTCTGTCCAGCTGTAGGACTGTATATATTGTGTAACCCAGCTAGGGTTTGTGTCTAGCAGAACCGCACTGTGGTTGTACCAGTAGGTTGCTTCTAAGCCTAGAAAAGAAGTGGGCTGCCTTCTTGCCCGGGAAAGAGAAGAAGACCAGCTGGGGTGCTGGTGTTGTAGTGTCCTTGAGGGGACTGTACCCTTGGTTAGTGAAATCCCAAGAGGTTGCTTAGGGACTGGACGTAGGACTTCCATGTGGGAAGGGCCGAACCAGGATAAATTCCTTGTGTCCTTTGTATGATTGTTTATTTGCTTCCGCACTACTACTCTTTATCACACTAAACTAACCAAACCTTCAAGTGTTAATTTCAATGTTTAAGTTTCTATTTCAGATTTTAAAAAAACCTATTCACCCCCCGCCCCCTCTATGCTAGCTTGCTGCCATACCGAAAGGCCAACAAGTGTATCAGAGCGGGTCTCTGAACTTTCAAGAAGATCCAACGTCTAGAGCAAAGATTGTTGGGTTGAGTGTGTTTTGGAACTTCCTAAAGTTGTAATTTAATGATATCCAATGAACATCACTCACACCTTGATATGATGATGACATACTGTGATATTGATGATGACATATTGTGATTTTAATGATGAGATATTATATTTTAACGATGGCATGCTGTGAGTTTAATGATGATATGTTGAACATGTTATACATTTTATACATATCACAATAATGCTTAAACAACATGTGTTTGATGTTTAATATCTCATATCTTAATGTTAATATCTTGTACTAACAACATACATGTTAAACTTTCAGGTACACACACTTTTGCCTTGGTAGTGTCGACACTACCTCAGGGCAGGTCGACACTAGTCCCAGATTCCAGTAGACAATTTTGCAGAAATGGGACAGCAGGTCGACACTACCTCCAGGCAGGTCGACACTACCTCAGGGCAGGTCGACACTAGACCCAGTTTCCAGCAGACCAGTTTGCAGAAATGGGACAGGAGGTCGACCAGTTTCAGGGCAGGTCGACACACTCCGGCTGAAAGTCAAAATCGTGAATTTCTCTGTACACGTGGTCGCTTGGGATTTAGGGGATTTGACCTTGGTTCTGTGCCCATGCACCCCAAACCACTTTATGGACATATGGGGCTATAAATACCCATGTTCCTTGAACCCCAAAGGTGTGAGAACCCATACACTTCCAGAAGAAGGCTTTTGGCGGCCAAAGAAGGTCTCCAGATCTGTCTCCATCTCCAGAAGCTACAAGCCTTCCTTTCAAGAGAAGATCAAGGGAATCAAGGGGGATCCCTAGAGAGAAGGTTGCTGTTCAAGGCAAGGGAGCAGATCCAACTGAAGAGGCTAAGAAGAAGAAGGAATTCAGGCATTTCAGATGCATCAAAGCAGAGCATCGCCAATTGAGGAGATCTCCATCGATTTCCATCAATGCTCCTCAATTGAAGCGTCTGCAAGCCCTCTTCATCGAAGAACACTCTTTCTACATCCATTTCCTCATCTCAGAGTTTGTTCTTCCTTATTTCATCTGTGATATTTGTGCATGAAGTTCTGCACAAATTCTGTGTACGAATCTATCTTGAATCAGATCATTGCTAGAGGATCTGATCTCGTTTGTGTTTGATCTAGCTTTTGTACCGTGAGCCGTCGTGCTCTGGTTGTGAGTCGTCGTACTCACTGTGTGGTTTGAGCCGTCGTGCTCAATTTGGAGTCGTCGTACTCCGTTGTTTTTGAGCGGTCGTGCTCAGTTTGGAGTCGTCGTGCTCCAGGTGTTTCTTGAGTCGTCGTGCTCAAGGGTGTTTGGAGTCGTTGTGCCCTGTGTGAGTTGTACTCAAGGCTTTTTGAGTAGTGTGGCCTCACTGTGTGAGGGGTGGACGTAGGAGTCACTGGAGGTGATTTCCGAACCACCTAAAAATCCTCTGTGCATTGGTTTGATTTGTGGTTTGCCTTTGTATCTCGCTAGATGCATGCATAGGGATTTCGTTCACAATACTAATTGATTTGCTCACACACCCAAATCACCACTTCAGATCAGTAAAAAATGTTTGGGTGATTTGATCTCTGATTCGAAGTAATTTAAATTGCTTAAGCTTCCGCATAAATTGGTGTTAGATCTATTCAACCCCCCCTTCTAGATCTGATCCATCCACCCATCCGATCCCCAACAATTGGTATTAGAGCGGTTTGTCTGATTACTGATCTGATTTGATTGCTTCTTGTTTGATCTCTGTGTTAATTGCTTGAATTGTTTGCTTGCTCTTTCACCATCTCATTCTAATTGATGGATTCTCGAGGATTTGTAGCCGAAGGCCATTCCATCATAGACCACCATATTTTTGATGGGTCTGATTATTCATACTGGAAAAATCGCATGCAAGTTTTTCTTAGGGCTCAAACTATGAAATCTGGAGGATAGTTGAAGTGGGTCCTTATGAAAATGAGGGAGATGAGGAAAATTGGACTAGAGAGCAGATTAGGAAAGCTACTCTTAATTACAGTGCCATGAACATGCTTCAGTGTGCAGTCCACCCTAAAGATATTCAAGAATATCCATGTGTAAATCTGCTAAAGAAATGTGGGATAAACTTGAATTGATGTATGAGGAACATCTCAAGTTAGGGAAATCAAAGCAAACATACTTGTTTCTGAATATGAATTGTTTATGATGAAATCTGATGAATCGATTTCTGAAATGTTTGCTAGGTTTATGATAATTGTCAATGGACTGAAGGCATTAGGTAAGGAATACACTGATGCTGATCTGGTAAGAAAACCTTGCGCTCTCTATCATATGTTTGGCATACAAAGGCTACAGTTATTGAAGATTCTAAGGATTTATCCAAAATGCTTTTGGATGAACTCATAGGATCTTTAATGACTTATGAAAAAATCTGAAAAGAAGTGAAGGACATTTGCTTAAAGATAAACCAATAGCACTTAAGGCTTCATCAAGCATAAAGAGAAAAGTCAGAAAATCATGTTCTGATGAGTCTGAGTCTAGTGAGATAACTTGAATCATGACTAGACAATTCAGAAAATTTTTAAAATCAAGAAGAGAAAATTCGTTGAAAAGAAAAGATACTCTTTTAATAAAAGGAATGTTTCTTCTTCAAATTTCAATGCTAACAAAAATCAAAAACCTGATGAAGATATTGATTTGTTACAGGTACAACAAGAAGGAACACATAAAGGTGAGTGTCCTGAGATCAAAAAGGACAAATACAAAAGAAGTCAAAAGCCATGATTGCAACTTGGTCAGATGAAGACCAAAGTGAGGATGATGAAGAGAACTCTTCAAGTTCAGTAAATGAGGAGTTATATGCTTCATGGCTAACAGCAGTGATGGAAAGGACTCTCAAAGAAAAGGAGCAAAAAGAATTCAGAAAACTATGGCTCTCACAGCAAAGTCTAAGAGTTCAGAAACTCTTCATCCTCTTCAGAACACAAGAGTTCAAATGGGTCTAAAAGGTCAGGTAAATCAACTCCAGATCCATTTGTGTATTCTAATTCTGATTCTGATGAAGATGAGGGCATGTCTTATGCTGAATTGATTAAATTCTGTGAAAAGATACAAAGTCTTAATGCACAACTGAAACTAAAATAAAGACTTGAAAAAGACTTTAAAACATTGCCATAAAGAAAGTAAAACTTGAAAATACACTTGAATTGCTCCAGAAAATGACAAAGATCCTTCAGAAAAAATTGAGAATTTGAAAAATGAAGTTGAAAAATTAAATTCTGAAAAAGAGAATTTGGAAGATGAAGTCCAAATCTGTGAAACTAAATTGAATGGATTGAAAGAAATCATGAGCTATTGAAATCAAAGTCATTGATCTGGAAAATGAAAAAGAAGAATTGATTGATCTTAATAACAATTTCAAATTTGATAATGATCAATTAAACAAACAATCTCGAATATGGCTCATGATCATCAATAAATGAGAGATGCAAACAACTTGTTGAAGAAAATTGTCACTTAAAAACGAAGATTGAAGACTTGTTCCATGACAGACCTCTGGACAATGAATGTAGCAATTTGAGTAACAAAATCTGAGTTGGAAAAACAAATTGCTCAACTTGAAAATGAAAGAACAAGATGAAAAATGGTTTGGATGTCATGCTAAACAAGCTTCAAACTTCAGAAAAAGAAGTTGTTGCATTAAAAGCTGAAAAAGAAGACTCAAATGAATTGAGAACACAAGTCTTGCTTCTGTTAAAACTAAGAAAAATGAAAAGAAAACCACAAAAATGTTATGAAATCTGCTGTAAACAAGAACTTGATAATTCTAATAAGAGCTAGTGAAAGTTCTTGTTCAGAAACAGATGGAGAAAAGAAAAATGCTATTGTCAAGAAGATTCATCTACTTCCTCCATCAGCTCAAAGGCTCCAGGCAAGCTCCAAATTCACATCATGCCAAGAGCCACCAAAGGTACCTCCTTCCCCTCATGGTAAGCCTCCTCACGTAAAAGGAGATTCCAGCAAATGCACACATGCCAAGGTAAGTATCAGGTAAAAAATGCTCTCATTTGCTTTCACTGTAATAAACCTGGTCATCTTGCCAAACATTGCTGGAATAGAAATCAAAATTTCAATAAACATGCCAAATCAGTCCAATGCTTCCATTGTCATAAAATTGGTCATATTTCTAGGGACTGTTGGTACAGAAATGATTTTGTTGTGCATGCTCAGAAATTTCAGTCTAATGCACATGCTCATACACATAGAATAAACATCATGTTCATACTGAAAATGTTCAAAAATTCCATGTGTATAGGCATAGAAATGTTCACAAAATCATTTGTTTTCTGCTAATTTAAATCTAAAAATAGAAAACTTCATGAAAACATAGATGCATTGATCAAGGCAAAGAAAATCTGGAACTAATTATGCTCATAGTTCTATCATGAAAGAATGCATCTATACAAAAATTAAAAGCATTTTGGATTCAGAAATCTTTGTTGCAATCTAACATTGATTTCATTGCAGGACCCAAACATGTGGGTCCCAAAACCAGCTTGATCAGCAAGCTGAGAAGTCTTGCAGCCATACACTGTAAATGGATTCAAGATATTGCTGTGCAAGACTACAAATGATTGGAGAACACAGGTAAAATCTTTGAAAAAGAAATGAAGACTGTTCAGGTAAAGTCTCTTTATCATTTCAAACTTGAATGCTTGAATTGAATTGAATGTTTATTTTTATCTGAACAATGAGAAATGTGTTTTAAATGCTACTCCCACAATGAAATTTATGTCATAACAATTGGAATCATGTTTGTGTTCATGCTATCATGCTTGCATACTGTTCCCATGATTCTATGTGCATATCAACTGCTTTGACTTTTTGGTATATCAAATGATGACATGTGAAAGGATAAGTTATGCTTGTTTGGAAACTATCATTATGCGTGAGTAAAATACTCGCCAAGTACCAAAAGTCATGTTATGCTTAAAGCTAATTGTGCTCATAATCATGTGTGAATTGCATGCTAACTTTTTCATTCCATGCACATATTAAGGGGGAGTAAATTTGAAAAAGTGCAAAAATGTTTTTCAATAAATGCAATGAACTTCATGCTAAAAATAAAGTGCAATTGATCCTTCTTGCAGTGACTATGTGGTATATCAAATGGTGAAATGTGAAAGGACAAGTTAGGCTTGTCTGGAAACTATCATCATGCGTGAGAAAAATTCTCCCCCAAGTATCAATAGTCTTCTCTGCATAAAGGTCATCAAGCAAAATGAAAATCTCAAAACTTTATTTTGAGTCTTTGCAAAATTCTTCTCCTTCAATAAATGCCTGTTGATATATGCTGATCATGTTCATACTCTTACTGTGCAAATTGCTTGGAATGAACATATCTAATTGCTTAAATGATCATTTCATATCATGCATATCTTATGGGGAGTGAATTCGAAAGAATCTTTGAGTGAAATGCTGGAGAAAATTCTGTCATAATTTGATTCATCATCAACTCCCATTCAGTTTGTTGAAAATATTCTTGCTCATAAATTCCTCACTCTCACATTGCATTGACATTCTTGGTATATCAAATGGTGATTTGAAGAAAGACAAGTCAGGCTTGTCTGGACACTTTCACTATGCGTGAGTATATTTCTCCGCCAAGTATCAAGAGTCTTGTATGCAATTATTGAGGGGGATCATTGTCATATCTCTTGACCTTACTTGTCTATCTTGAACCCCAAACTTATCAAAATTTTTGAGTCCTTGTGCTATTTCTTATGAGAGAATTAAGACATTGTAACTAAACTCATTGTGCATTTAGTTTAATTTCAAAGATTCATTATCATTTCAAGGTTAAGCAATCATAATACTGAATGTTTTTAAATGATTTGCAAAACACTATTATAGGCACATGAGTGGATTTAATATTTCACATGTGTATGTTTAGCTTTATTTTTACCACATGTTAAGAATAATTTTTCTAAATTCATAGTCATGACTTTTCTGGTCAAAGCAAAAATATTCCTGTAAAATGTCAAAGAAAAATGATCAATCTGGAAAGATACAAACAAAGCAATGCAAATGCTTGAACCACTGAGTAACCGGGCCATTTCACCTAACAAGTGATTTGTTTCGCGTCAAAAAGTGGAAATCAAAATTTTCAACTCTGTATAAGATAATGAAAGTTAACCACTGAGTAATCAGGAGGTCTTGCATCTGATCAATGTGATTTCTTGCACTGAAAAGTGAGATTTAACTAATTTATTCTTGTATTCTTTCCTAGTGAAAATTGAAGAAAATCAAAAAGACAGGATAGAAAAGCTTAAGACCTTAATTATGTTCATGATTACTGTGTTTAGACCTATTATTTTACATTGTGTTAAACTTAAAGCTCCTAACATCCTTGTTAATACTTCTGCTCACTCATATAGGTCACTTTATTTCACATGTGCATCATTATTTTAACCACATTCAGATCATTATAATTTGCTATTCTTTGTGTTGAGTGTGTCTTTGTGATTAAACTTTGTTGCACAATAAAAAAAGCACAATAATTTCTCTCAACTGATAATATCACTTTGCCTCACTTATTTTGAATGCCTCACCATTTATTCCCTACATTTCATTTCTTGATCTCCTACAATCTTTGTTTCTCTCTCTTGTCTATCCTTTTGATGCTGTCAAAAAGGGGGAGAAAAAGGCACATCAAAAAGGGGGAGAAAAGGGACTTCCAAAAAGGGGGAGAAAAGGTCAAAAAGGGGGAGAAAAGGGCCTTCCAAAAAGGGGGAGAAAAGGCCTCAAAGGGGGAGAAAGTTCTTTAAAGGAGAAAGGTCAAAGTGTATATGGTCAAAAGGGGGAATTATTGCTCAAGAGCAGTCAGGAAGTCAAGATATTGGAGATTCTGCATATGTTTTGTCATCATCAAAAAGGGGAGATTGTTGGGTTGAGTGTGTTTTGGAACTTCCTAAGTTGTAATTTAATGATATCCATGAACATCACTCACACCTTGATTTTGATGATGACATACTGTGATATTGATGATGACATATTGTGATTTTAATGATGAGATTATGATGTTAATGATGGCATGCTGTGAGTTTAATGATGATATGTTGAACATGTTATACATTTTATACATATCACAATAATGCTTAAACAACATGTTTTGATGTTTAATATCTCATATATTAATGTAATATCTTGTACTAACAACATACATGTTAAACTTTCAGGTACACACACTTTTGCTTGGTAGTGTCGACACTACCTCAGGCAGTCGACACTAGTCCCAGATTCCAGCAGAACAATTTTGCAGAAATGGGACAGCAGGTCGACACTACCTCAAGGCAGGTCGACACTACCTCAGGGCAGGTCGACACTAGACCCAGTTTCCAGCAGACCAGTTTGCAGAAATGGGACAGAGGTCGACACCAGTTCAGGGCAGGTCGACACACTCCGGCTGAAAGTCAAAATCGTGAATTTCTCTGTACACGTGGCCGCTTGGGATTTAGGGGATTTGACTAGGGTTCCGTGCCCATGCACCCCAAAGCATTTATGGACATATGGGGCTATAAATACCTATGTTCCTTGACCCCAAAGGCGTGAGAACCCATACACTTCCAAAGAAGGCTTTTGGCGGCCAAAGAGGTTCTCCAGATCTGTCTCCATCTCCAGAAGCTACACCTTCCTTTCAAGAGAAGATGAAGGGAATCAAGGGGGATCCCTGGAGAGAAGGTTGTTGTTCAAGGCAAGGGAGCAGATCCAACTGAAGAGGCTAAGAAGAAGAAGGAATTCAGGCATTTCAGATGCATCAAAGCAGAGCATCGCTAATTGAGAGGATCTCCATCGATTTCCATCAAGGCTCCTCAATTGAAGCGTCTGCAAGCCTCTTCATCGAAGAACACTCTTTCTACATCCTTTCCCTCATCTCAGAGTTTGTTCTTCCTTATTTCGTCTGTGATATTTGTGCATGAAGTTCTGCACAAATTTCTTTGTACGAATCTGTCTTGAATCAGATCATTGCTAGAGGATCTGATCTCGTTTTGTTCGATCTAGCTTTTGTACCGTGAGCTGTCGTGCTCTGGGTTTGAGTCATCGTACTCACTGTGTGGTTTGAGCCGTTCGTGCTCATTTGGAGTCGTCGTACTCCGTTTGTTGTTTGAGCCGTCGTGCTCAGTTTGGAGTCGTCGTGCTCCAGTGTTTCTTGAGTCGTCGTGCTCAAGGGTGTTTGGAGTCGTCGTGCTCCTGTGTGAGTTGTACTCAGGGCTTTTTGAGTAGTGTGGCCTCACTGTTGAGGGGTGGACGTAGGAGTCACTGGGGTGATTTCCGAACCACCTAAAATCTTCTGTGCATTGGTTTGATTTGTGGTTTGCCTTTGTATCTCGCTAGATGCATGCATAGGATTTTGTTCACACTACTAATTGATTTGCTCAAACACCCAAATCACACTTCAGATCAGTAAAAATGTTTTTGGGTGATTTGATCTCTGATTCGAAGTAATTTAAATTACTTAAGCTTCCGCATAAATTGTTGTGATTCTATTCAACCCCCCCTTCTAGATCTGATCCTCCACCCATCCGATCCCCAACAAAGATCCATGGCAGCTCAAGGATATCTGAAGGTCATCAGTCACCAGACCTCCATTCTTCGATGGAGAAGATTACCAATATTGGAAAATGAGAATGGAATGCTTCCTTCAAGGCACAGACTTTGATCTGTGGCAGGTAATTGAGATATGTGATTTTGTTATTGTTCCTGCTGAAGGCACTACTGCTATTACAGCAGCAGATAACATAAATTATCCCTAAATTTTAAAGCTAAGAACTTTTTATGTTGTGCTTTATCTAAAAAGAAATTTAGTAGAGTATCTGCTTGTAAATCTGCCAAAGAAATATGGGATAAGCTGCAGATAACTTATGAAGGACAGATAAAGTGAAACAAACTAGGATAGATATTCTTGTTTCACAATACGAACAATTTAAAATGCTTCAAAACGAAAATATCACTACTATGTATAATAGATTTTCAAGCATAGTAGTAGGTTTAAAATCTCTTGGAAAAATTCTTTCTAATGAAGAAATCGTTAGAAAAATACTTAGGTCCTTAACTATTTCATGGACACCTAAAGTAACTGCTATTGAAGAGGCCCATGATTTAACCAAATTGTCAATTGATAATTTAATAAGTTCTCTCATGGCACATGAAATAAATATGGAGCGATTGTCTGAAAGCTCATCTCAGAAGAAATGTACTGATGCTCTTAAGGTTGTAGCTGCTCCTTCCACCTCTTCCTCTTCTAGTTCCCAAAATGCAGATTCTGAAAATAATGATGCTGATGAAGTATTGTACAAACTTCTGAAGATTTTAAAGAAGAAGAAAAATAGATCAAGAAGGATACAAAGAAAGGAGAAAAAGGAGAAAGAACCAGTATGCTATGAATGCAGAAAACCTGGGCATCTGAGACCGGATTGTCCAAGACTCAAGAAGACTAGTCAAACCAAGAAGCCCAAGAAGCAGCACAAGAAATTTAAAAGAAGAGGCATGGCGGCTGCTTGGGAAAATGATGAGGTCACAAGCTCAGAATCATCAAGCTCAGATTCCGAAAAGGAGCAGGTAAATCTAGCCCTCATGGTGGGACTAGATGAGGTACATTCTAATTCATCTTTTGATTCTTGCACAGATTCAGGATCAGAATATGAAGATTTAGAACAAGTTTTTAATGAACTTTATGATAAACACAAGGTTGTTGTAAAAGAATTGAGAAATATCAAGAACACCCTTACCTGTTTGGAAAACCTAATTCTGATCTTAATCAGAAATGGAACCATTAGAAGAACAATTAAAAGAATGTAAAAATAATAATTATCGTTTAAATGAAGATTTGAAATGTAAGAATAATGAGAAGTTAGAGTTGGAAGAAAAATGGAAAACTCCAACTGAAGAAATCTTTATTTAAATGAATCAGTTAGAAAATTAACTAAAGAAAAAACATCTCTAGCCTTATGCTTAAAAGGATCAAAATCTAGAAAAGACAAACAAGGGCTTGGTTATACACCTCCAGAAAAAGAAAAACAAGTCATAATTCCTGAAAAATATCCACTACCAAAATTTGTAAAAGAAACCAAGATGCCCCAGAAAAAGGCCCCTGTAAAAGAAAAAGTTTACAGAAATCACATTCTAAAAACTCAGCAAAAAGAGAAATAAGAACAACAAAACAATCTATATTCATTGTTGTTCTCATTGCAATAAACTAGGACACACTGTGAACACTTGCACAACAAGACACTTAGTTTGGATCCCTAAAGGATTTTCATGCATCTAACCATCAAGGACCCAAAAGGATTTGGGTACCTACCCTTGAGTAATTTACTTGCAGGTTAGCCTTGGAGCATCAAAAACTAAGGATGCTCAAGGCAGGAGTGACTGCAGACTCTTCATTCAAATCAAATCTGAAGAAAGAGTAGTCACACAAAATTGAATTGGTCTTTATTACTAACAATTATTTACAAGTTTCATTCAGGTGGAGTCTCTCATTCAGGGGGAGCGTTAGAGTAGAGGGGGAGAAAAATTGAACTCCTCTATGGTAAGAAACTCTCCAAAAGGAAGGAGAAACACATTGTAAGACTTTTCCTTTTTGGATTATTGACAAAAAGGGGGAGAGTAAGTATGTTGTAGGAATTTTCTGCTTAAATCATGTCTTAAATCATTTCAGAAAATTCGCATAAATTTTGTCATCACCAAAAAGGTGGAGATTGTTGATCCACTCTATGGTTATAGTGATCTTGGCATTTTGGTGATAACAAAATATATGATGCACTTAGGTGATAACAAAATTTATTATCTTAGTATTGCGGAGATAACAAAATATAGGTGTTCATAATATTTTTGTTTCATCTGTGTTGCATCAATCCCATTCACAGATGACAAGTCAAATTGAATATTTTGTTTCATCTGTGTCGCATCAATCTCATAGCAAAACGCTAAGTCTCTCATTGATGCAATAAGGCGCACTAAAATGATAAAATCGATCTCTAATCTATATACATCGATTTCAGTCAAGTGCCAAATTAATAAGCGCTACATTGATTCTTTTTTAATTGATTTTATAAAGCGCTATAACGATTCGTTTAGTAGTTACAACGATTTCTTAAGTGGCCATAACGATTTTGTTAAGAAATCGATCTCAGAACTATTCGCTAAGTGGCCATAACGATTTTGTTAAGAAATCGATCTCAGGACGATTCGCTAAGTGGCCATAACGATTTTGTTAAGAAATCGATCTCAGAACGATTCGCTAAGTGGCCATAACGATTTTGTTAAGAAATCGATCTCAGAACGATTCTTTTTATAGCCATAACGATTTGTTCACATCGATTTGGTTCTCATAACGATTTGATAAGTTTTACATCGATTGCTAGTCATAATGATTTGCTAAGGCTCATAACGATATCATAAGTGAGAACAGCGATTTGGTTCTTACAACGATTCGTTAAGACTCATAACGATTTGATAAGTTACATATTGATTTGCCTCTCATCGATTGTTATGTTTCATAACTGTTGCTGAGACTTACAACGATTTGCCTTTCATGACGATTTGTTCACAAATGAGCAACGACTCTTCACATAACGATTTCAGAAGTCATGCTCATAACGATTTCTTCATGGATAATGTTCAAACACAGATTACCTCTATATTTCAAATATGTTTGGCGCCTAATGAAAAGTCAAATACCTTCTGACAGAAAAAGCTACTTGCGTATTTCAGAGTCTTGTCAGAAAAAGATATGAACTATTTTTATCATGTCAACAGAAACACAGTAGCATGCACTATCATTGTAAAACTCTTTTATGCTATTCTCTCTTTTATGCTTACAGACCTTGAAGACCACCAGAGTCTGATTAAGACAAATGAAGAGAAGATGAGCAACGGCTAGAACTCCAACGGATCCCTTCAAAGGATCTATTCAAACTGCTCATATAAAAGAAGAAGCTTAGTTGAAGAAAAGTGAGAGCTTTCCTGAAGATCCTTGAAGGAGTGTACAACCAGTGAGGAACCAGAACTCCAAATACACTCAAAGGAGAAGAGGGAAAGAGCCTGAGCCCAAGAAGAAGTGTTCAAGCATTTGAAGCATTCGAGCTTTCAAGCCTCCTTCCTTCTCTCTTCTTTTTCTCCCTGTGCTCATTGTAATCTTGGGGGAGAGTCTGTGACTGTGAGCTAGGTCCTGAGTGTTCATCTTGTAATAGCTCTCAGTTTGATCTTTCTTTTCAAAGAAAGATTTCTGTCCAGCTGTAGGACTGTATACAGTGTGTAACCAGCTAGGGGTTTGTGTCTAGCAGAACCGCACTGGGTTTGTACCAGTCGGTTTGCTTCTAAGCCTAGAAAAGAAGTGGGCTGCCTTCTTGCCCGGAAAGAGAAGAAGACCAGCTGGGTGCTGGTGTTGTAGTGTCCTTGAGGGGGACTGTACCCTTGGTTAGTGAAATCCCAAGAGGTTGCTTGGGGACTGGACGTAGGACTTCCATGTGGGAAGGGCCGAACCAGGATAAATTCTTTATGTCCTTTGTGTGATTGTTTATTTGCTTCCGCACTACTACTCTTTATCACACTAAACTAACCAAACCTTCAAGTGTTAATTTCAATGTTTAAGTTTCTATTTTAGATTTCAGAAAAACCTATTCACCCCCCCCCCCCCCCCTCTAGGCTAGCTTGCTGCCATACCGAAGGGCCAACAAGTGGTATCAGAGCGTCTCTGAACTTTCAAGAAGATCCAACGATCTTAGAGCAAAGATCCATGGCAGCTCAAGGATATGCTGAAGGTCAATCACTCACCAGACCTCCATTCTTCGACGGAGAAGATTACCAATACTGGAAAATGAGATTGGAATGCTTCATTCGAGGCACAGACTTTGATCTGTGCAGGTAATTGAGGTAGGTGATTTTGTTATTGTTCCTGCTGAAGGCACTACTACTATTACAGCAGCAGATAAGCATAAATTATCCCTAAATTTTAAAGCTAAGAACTTTTTATGTTGTGCTTTATCTAAAAAGGAATTTAGTAGAGTATCTGCTTGTAAATCTGCCAAAGAAATATGGGATAAACTGCAGATAACTTATGAAGGAACAGATAAAGTGAAACAAAGTAGGATAGATATTCTTGTTTCACAATACGAACAATTTAAAATGCTTCAAAACGAAAATATCACTACTATGTATAATAGATTTTCAAGCATAGTAGTAGGTTTAAATTCTCTTGGAGATATTCTTTCTAATGAAGAAACCGTTAGAAAAATACTTAGGTCCTTACTATTTCATGGACACCTAAGTAACTGCTATTGAAGAGGCCCATGATTTAACCAATTGTCAATTGATAATTTAATAGGTTCTCTCATGGCACATGAAATAAATATGGAGCGATTGTCTGAAAGCTCATCTAAGAAGAAATGTACTGATGCTCTTAAGGTTGTAGCTTCTCCTTCCACCTCTTCCTCTTCTAGTTCCCAAAATGCAGATTCTGAAAATAATGATGCTGATGAAGTATTGTACAAGCTTCAGAATATTTTAAAGAAGAAGAAAAAGATCAGAAGGATCCAAAGAAAGGAGAAAAAGGAGAAAGAACCAGTATGCTATGAATGCAGAAAACATGGGCATCTGAGACCGGATTGTCCAAGACTCAAGAAGACTAGTCAAACCAAGAAGCCCAAGAAATTTAAAAGAAGAGGCATGGCGGCTACTTGGGAAAATGATGAGGTCACAAGCTCAGAATCATCAAGCTCAGATTCCGAAAGGAGCAGGTAAATCTAGCCCTCATGGTGGGACTAGATAAGGTACATTCTAATCATCTTTTGATTCTTGCACAGATTCAGGATCAGAATCTAAATTCGACAATTTTTTTAGTGAACTTTATGATAAACACAAGGTTGTTTAAAAGAATTGAGAAATATCAAGAACAACCTACTTGTTTTGGAAAACACTATTCTGATCTTAAATCCGAATGGAACAATAGAAGAACATTAAAGAATGTAAAATATAATTATCGTTTAAATGAAGATTTGAAAACTAAGAATAATGAGAAGTTAGAGTTGGAAGAAAAATGGAAAACTCTAACTGAAGAAAATCTTATTTAAAAGAATCATTAGAAATTAACTAAAGGAAAACATCTCTAGCCTTATGCTTAAAAGGATCAAATCTGGAAAAGACAACCAGGTCTTGGTATACACGTCCAGAAAAAGAAAACAAGTCATAATCCTGAAAAATATCCACTACCAAATTTGTAAAAGAAACCAGATGCCCCAGAAAAAGGCCCCTGTAAAAGAAAAAGTTTACAGAAATCACATTCTAAAACTCAGCACAAAGAAAATAAGACAACAAAACAATCTATATTCATTGTTGTTCTCATTGCAATAAACTAGGACACACACTGTAAACACCTGCACACAAGGCACTTAGTTTGGATCCCTAGAGGATATTTTCATGCATCTAACCATCAAGGACCCAAAGGATTGGGTACCTACCCTTGAGTAATTTACTTGCAGGTTAGCCTTGGAGCATCAAAAACCAAGGATGCTCAAGGCAGGAGTGACTGCAGACTCTTCATCTTCAAATCACATCTGAAGAAAGAGTAGTCACAAAATTGAATTGGTCTTTATTACTAACAATTATTTGCAAGTTTCATTCACGTGGAGTCTCTCATTCAGGGGGAGCGCAGAGTAAGGGGGGAAAAATTGAACTCCTCTATGGTAAGAAACTCTCTCAAAAGGAAGAAAACACTGGTAAGACTTTTCCTTTTTGATTATTGACAAAAGGGGGAGAGTAAGTATGCTGTAGGAATTTTCTGCTTACATCATGTCTTAAATCATTTCAGAAAATTGCATAAATTTTGTCATCACCAAAAGGGGGAGATTGTTGATCCACACTATGGTTATCTGTGATCTTGGCATTTTGGTGATAAACAAAATTATGTTGCACTTAGGTGATAACAAAATTTATTATCTTAGTATTGCGGGATAACAAATATATGGTGTGTATAAATATTTTTGTTTCATCTGTGTTGCATCAATTCCATTCACAGATGACAAGTCAAATTGAATATTTTGTTTCATCTGTGTCGCATCAATCTCATAGCAAAATGCTGTCTCTCATTGATGCAATAAGGCGCACTAAAATGATAAAATCGATCTCTAATCTATATACATCGATTTCAGTTCAAGTGCCAAATTAATAAGCGCTACAATCGATTTGTTTTTAATTGATTTTATAAAGCGCTATACGATTCGTTTAGTAGTTACAACGATTTCTTAAGTGGCCATAATGATTTGTTAAGAAATCGATCTCAGAACGATTCGCTAAGTGGCCATAACGATTGGTTAAGAAATAGATCTCAGAACGTTCGCTAAGTGGCCATAATGATTTGTTAAGAAATCCTCTCAGAACGATTCGCTAATCAATCTCAGAACGATTCGCTAAGTGGCCATACGATTTTGTTAAGAAATCGATCTCAGACGATTCTTTTCATAGCCATAACGAGTTGTTCCATCGATTTCGTTCTCATAACGATTTGATAAGTTTTACATCGATTGCTAGTCATAATGAATTGCTAAGGCTCATAACGTTTCATAAGTGAGAACAACGATTTGATTCTTACAACGATTCGTTAAGACTCATAACGATTTGATATGTTACATATCGATTTGCCTCTCATCGATTTGTTATTTTTCATAACCGTTTGCTGAGACTTACAACGATTTGCCTTTCATGACGATTTGTTCACAAATGAGAAACGACTCTTCACATAACGATTTCAGAAGTCCTGCTCATAACGATTTCTTCATGGATAATGTTCAAACACAGATTACCTCTATATTTCAAATATGTTTGGCGCCTAATGAAAAGTCAAATATCTTCTGACAGAAAAGTTGCTTGCGTATTTTTGAGTCTTGTCAGAAAAAGATATGAACTATTTTTATCATGTCAACAGAAACACAGTAGCATGCACTGTCATCTTGTAAAAACTCTTTTTATGCTAACTCTCTCTTTTATGCTTACAAACCTCGAAGACCACCAAGTCTGATTAAGACAAATGAATAGAAGATGATCACGGCTAGAACTCCAATGGATCCCTTCAACGGATCTATTCAAACTGCTCATATAAAGATGAAGCTTAGTGAAGAAAGTGAGAGCTTTCCTGAAGATCCTTGAAGGAGTGTACAACTGGTGAGGAACCTGAACTCCAAATACACTCAAAGGAGAAGAGAGAAAGAGCCTGAGCCCAAGAAGAAGTTTCAAGCATTTGAAGCATTCGAGCTTTCAAGCCTCCTTCCTTCTCTCTTCTTTTTCTCCCTGTGCTCATTGTAATCTTGGTGGAGAGTCTGTGACTGTGAGCTATCCCTGAGTGTTCATCTTGTAATAGCTCTCAGTCTGATCTTTCTTTTCTAAGAAAGATTCTGTCCAGCTGTAGGACTGTATACAGTGTGTAACCCAGCTAGGGTTTGTGTCTAGCAGAACGACACTGGGGTTTGTACCAGTAGGTTTGCTTCTAAGCCTAGAACAGAAGTGGGCTGCCTTCTTGCCTGGGAAAGAGAAGAAGACCAACTGGGGTGCTGGGTTTTGTAGTGTCCTTGAGGGGGACTGTACCCTTGGTTAGTGAAATCCCAAGAGGTTGCTTGGGGACTGGACGTAGGACTTCCATATGGAAAGGGCCGAACCAGGATAAATTCCTTGTGTCCTTTGTGTGATTGTTTATTTGCTTCCGCACTACTACTCTTTATCACACTAACTAACCAAACCTTCAAGTGATAATTTATGTGTTTAAGTTTTTATTTCAGATTCAGAAAAAACGTATTCACCCCCCCCCCCCCCCTAAGCTAGCTTGCTGCCATACCGAAGGGCCAAGGCTTCACTAAACCGCCGATTCACAGCTTCAAACCTGCTGACTCACAGCTTGAACCTAACTCACAGCTTGCCAACCACTGATTACATAGCTTATCTGTCGATTCACAGCTTTCAGGTCAGATAGACCATCTCAATCCACACACACACTTTATAGGATCAACACTCCTATCGCCATAGGAGCACTCAATGAGTTCTTAGTAAAGTTTAAAAGTGAAAAAACAAATTCACATGAGGATCAGAGTTAAGAGACAAATCCTCAAACACCAGTCCTTCAACTTGCCCAATTTCCTCTGGACTTATAAATTTGAACTCTAAATCATCAGATCTTGAGGTTTGAGTTGTGCTTCAGATCATCTTGCACAAATGCATCATCTGGTTGTGCTTCTCAACCAATTTGATTTGAACTCCTTCAAATTGGCCCCAATCCACATACTCTGTTTTAGATCTGATTTATAGAGAAATTCAGATTTGATTTGATGCTCTTGAGTTCTTCCACATATTCTAAGCTTCGTGCTTCTGCTCTTGCACAAACTTCCTCTTCCACCTTCCTTCAAATCTGCTTATTCTTCTCAGTTATGCTGCTTCTCCTTTGCACGACTATTTCTTCTGCTGCTACTGCTCTTCTTCTCGATCTGCTCCTCTTTCAGCACTTCACTGCTTTCTCCACTGCCTGGCCTTCATCCCCACTTCCTCTTGGATGGCTGGAGGGATGACTGCTCCAGATGAGATAAAGAGCCTTTATAGCCTCTATGTAGTCCCATGTAAGTGAGAGAGATGTGCACAGTAACCTAGAATGCACCCAAGGCTGCCACGTGTCCAAAAGGCCTTTACCTCAGTGCCACTTGGATGAAAGGCATTTGTTAATAATAGAATCTCCCATAAAGATCTTAGAAAGAAATCACATCCATTGGATATCATCTCTGCTTGTTTTTGAGTTTTTCAAGCAAAGAGAGTCGACTCTAGTTTCCATGTGAGTCGACACTACTGACCAATGTCACTTTAGGCTAACTGGCAAAACACTAGTGTCGATCTGACAGACAACTAGAGTCGACCTGATCAGCAACTAGAGTCCACCTGATCAGCAACTAGAGTTGACACTACTATGACTTGTTCTTTTGGAGTTTACTGGGTAACTTTGTGAGTCGTCCTTATTGTCAACTAGAGTCGACTCTACTTTAAACCTGTTCTTTAGGACTTATTGGGCAGACATTCTGAGTCAACCTATTGTCAACTAGAGTCGACGTAATAGAGCTAGTGTCGACTTGTCTTTCAACTAGAGTTGACACTACTTTGACAAAACTTTGGGAACCTGTATATATGAAGAATGGACCATCAAAAAATGTCATTATCAGTAAGATATAAATATTAAGTATCAAAAACCTATTTTAGTCATCATTAATCACCAGTATGAGTGTGTAGACATCATCCACATGAAGGTTTTAGTCATCATCCAAATGAATACACAACTCAACAACCTTCTACATATATACAATATGACATTAGATTGTGTAAAAAATGCCATCATCAAAACACACAACTCAACAGCATGTCACCACACCACCCCTAACACTCCCGGTGCTCGTCTCACCCTCCTGGTGCCTCTCCTCCTCCTTGTTCCTCTGACGGCTGGAGAACTTTTCAAATACTGTCTCACGGAGGTGCCACTCGCTCCGCTCCTACTTTTGCTTCAGCTATGACTCTAGCCAATTGTCGTCACCAAACTCCGAAGCTCGTCGATGCTATCTACTACGCAGAAGTCTCACACACAGTCAGGACAGCTCCACCTGGTCACTGACGACCCTTGCACATGTAGCGCCGCCAGCTCCCTCGACAGCTCCTCGACCTGGATCACCATTGTCTCGGCCTGCAGGCACCACCGAGCCACTTCCGCTGCCTATTTCTCCGCCTGGAGGCACCACTGACCAATCGCTATTGCCGTCGTGTTAGCCTGCTCGCGCCAATGGCTCGCCAGACCAGTGGTGGTGCACGGCTCTGCAACCTGTGTCAAAGCATGTCAACATACAATCTCTAATTAGAAATGATCAGGTTAGAGTCACACTTACCCTCTTCTCCAGCGCAGCCTCGGCCTCCACTGCCCTCCTCAGGAATCCCGCCAGCTGATCGGCGAGATCAAGCTGGGAGCCTCCGCTGCCGCCCGAGACGGACGCACCTGCCTGTGACGTCCTCAGCCTCCCCAGCTCCGCACGCTGCACATGAAACAGTTGTCAATATCTTTAAGCTAAAGGAACTAGTACGTTACCAAAGTCTGAGTAGGTACTCACCAGTTGGTCCGCCTCTCTCCTGGACATGTCCCGGTCTTACAGGGCGGAGTGCAGCAGGGCTTGGAGCGATGCGATCTATCCGGTC
>JACBKR010001349.1:0-43920 GCA_014218235.1 Colocasia esculenta | reverse complement strand
TGTACTTCCTAGTATGTACTTGGAACATTGTATTAGAATTATCATGAGAAGAATGTATTATGTGGTCATTATGTATTTCCATTTCAGTAATTTAATTTATGTGAACTTTGGTCCTTTTTGCAAATTGTAAACTGCATGTATGTTTAATATGGATGATGAATGAATGGAGATAGTTCTCTTTTACTTCCGCTACTCTGTTGTATATTCGCGTGTATCTTAGCTGTTTGTATCGTTGGGTAAATGTCCCACTGTGGCAGCACTTGTTATACCGACGTGGGTGGTATAACCGTACCGGTATAATGAGGGCCGTCACATGAAGTACCTCTCTTAGCTGGCACACCTTTTGAAAGGCAGGTCAAACAGAAAATAATCATTAACTTGAACCTGTGATTGAGAGGCTGGATGTGCAAGGTGAACTGCTATGTACACTCCAATCAGATGTGAATTCTATATTTCTTAGCCAGGCTTCAGCACTCAATGAGTATGTTCAGATTCGCAATGCTATGAAGTGGTTCAATCAAGAGATGGGCACCATGAAGAGCATGATCTCTGAAATCTTTAAAGCAGTTGGAGCTCAAGCTCCTTCTCCCCCAGCATCAGAACCTACAGCAGCACCAGCAGCAGAACCAGCACCAGCACCAGCAGCAGAATCAGCAGCAGCACCAACAGCAGAATCAACAGCAGCACCACCAACAGAACCAGCAACAGCAGCACCTGTAGAAGTAGCAAATGCGGTTCAGGCAGCAGCAGAGCCTGAAGTACCAGGGCCATCAGGGCCAGCTGTGATGGAATCAGGGCCGGCTGTGATGGAATCAGGGCCATCAGGGCCAGAAGTGTTGGATTCTGTGCAATCTTTGCCTGAAGAAGTGGTCTCAGATCCATTGCCCCCTGCTCCCACTTCCACCCACACTCCTATTCCTCCATCTCCAACCATAGCCTCCACAGCTCCACCTGCTCCACCTCCCTTCAAAAGACCTAGATCCAGACCTATTTCTTCCCCCACACCTTTTCCTTCTCCTAATACTTCATTTTCCCCTGCTTCCTCCACTTCTCATCTTCCTTCCTCTCCTAGCCTTGAGGCCCCTCGAGCATCCTCCGCTGGAGCCTCATCCTCTTTTGGTCCTTCTTCAGTACCAGAAGTAGGCATTTCTACCACTGATGATTTCCTTCACCCTTCTGCACCTCCCTCCTCTATCACTATTATTCCTAGGAATGCTCAAATCAACTCTCCTTTTCTTACAGAAATAAGGATGAGTTTGAAGAAGCTATCCTTAGGTCTGTGTTAAAGGTAGGAGACCACATTTCCAAGACAGACTCCTCCAGTACTGTCTCCAAGAAAAGAAAACTCAATTCCTCTGACACTCCTCTCTACCCTCCTTTGTGGTTTTCTCTTACAGTGACACAAAGCATACATCCTGTACAAAGAGTATCTACAAGAGGTTGTCTTTGCCACCCTTGTCAACCTCCCTTTTCTCAACCTCTCTGACCACCTTGAAGTCATTCTTCCTTACACTCCTCTTTCCAAAACCGAAAAATCCAAAATCTTTTCCTCTGCCCATTCCAAGACTGAGGAGCAATGGCTAGATCTCAAAAAGATCTTTACAATCGCTTTCTTTAGGCTAAGGCAGCCAGATTTCCTCCCAGGGATCACTCTTTGACCCTTTCTGAGTGGTTTGAATTTCATCACCAGAACACCTGGGCTTCTTTCATCCAGAAGGAAATCAAGATGATCAGGCACTTTCAGATGTTCAATAACTACAGGTATCTCAACAGATTACCTGAAGTTCAACTAAGCCTAATTCAAGCGAGCCATCAAGGTCCTCTCCAGCTCTGGGCAATCTGAAGAAGTGAGAGTGGATTTTGCCACACTCCATTTGCCTGAAGAGATCTCTTGCCTCAGATTCACTTCCAGATCATGGAATCTTCTGTTGGATCCATTATCTTTGAACGTTTTGCAAGGGTCATGGGCAGAATCAAAATTCAGAAAACTCTCCAAGTTGGTTTTCCCAGATTTTTATTCGGGAATATCACAGAGGATTTGTGACATCTGAAGTTCTTGCTCCTATCCTCTCAGAATGTGAAAGGCTAAACTCCTCAGAATGGTCCGAATTGTATTCATTGTCTGCTCAACAGTTAGGTCATCTCAATGCTACTCAGGCCAGGGAAGGAAAAGCCCCTGTCTCTCCTGCCACCTTCTTGGACATGAACTCCATCCATCTTGTACTTGATCCCTACAAACTATGGGCTGAAAGATACAAGGTGTTTGTAGCTCTACGCCAAGTCCTCAAGGAGAAACAAATTTTCTACCCTGTTACCATGGATCAATTCCTTGCCTGTGCAAGCTTTGGAAAAACCTCCTTCATCTGGTGCTCTATGGATGCTGATGAGTATGCCAACTTTCTCTCCAAGCAACGCACCATCTACCTATCTCGGATGGCTTCTACCATGGGACCAACCTTTTTTATTTCTGATGGAGCTTTTAGGCAATTTTTTGATAGGCAGGAAGAGCAGGCCTGGGAAGCCATTTCTCATTTTGCCTCTCTTCTCTCTCCTGCATATTATTTGCATGTACCTCCTCAAGCTTAATGAAAAGATTGTGTTCCTTCTCCTCATTGTCTCTTATTCTTTGTCTCAGTCCTATTCTTTTTGCTAATGACAAAAAGGGGGAGAAAATACTTACATATGTTGAAGCATCTTTGAAACATATTTTCAGCACTTTTATTTCTGCTTACTGTTAAGTATTGTTAAAATATTGATTAAGTTTTGTCATCACCAAAAAGGGGGAGATTGATGAACAGTCCATCCCCTCGTAATTTTAAATCCATTACATACTTATTTTGGTGATAAACAAAACTCAGTCAAAAGTTTTCTAATTACATTTCATTTAGCCTTGAGCACAGGAAATCTTCAAAGAAAATCAAGCACTTATGGTAAGTACATATATGCATTGATTCCAGAAAGATGAAACGACTTCCTTGTAAGTTCTAAAGTTCAAGCAAGTCGATGTCATAACGACTTCATAAGTCATCGTAACGACTTCTTTAGAAAGCTTAACGACTTTCCAGTCATAACGACTTCATAAGTCATCGTAACGACTTCTTTAGAAAGCGTAACGACTTGCTTGTCATAACGACTTCTTTAGAAAGCGTAACGACTTGCCAGTCATAACGATTTCATAAGTCATCGTAACGATTTCTTTAGAACTCGTAACGACTTGCTCGTCATAACGATTTCTTTAGAAAGCGTAATGACTTGCCAGTCATAACGATTTCATAAGTCATCGTAACAATTTCTTTAGATCTCGTAACGACTTGATCGTCATAACGATTTCTTTAGAAAGCGTAACGACTTGCCAGTCATAACGATTTCATAAGTCATCGTAACTATTTCTTTAGAACTCGTAACGACTTGCTCGTCATAACGATTTCTTTAGAAAGCGTAACGACTTGCCTGTCGCAACGACTTTATAAGTTATCGTAACGATTTCCTTAGAAAGCGCAACGACTTGCTTGTGGTAACGATTTCATAAGCTACCATAACGACTTCTTTAGAACTCACAACGATTGCTTTCTGTAACGACTTCTTTAGAACTCCCAACGACTTGCATGTCATAACGATTTTGTAAGTTATCATAACGACTTCTTATGATTCATAACGACTCTCTTAGACTATCATGATCTCATAACGATTTCATAAGTCATGTTTCCATCAAATAAATAATTTCTTTGATTTGAAATACGTTGAATAGTCAAAGTCGTATCTCACCTGTTTGACTGCTATGCATTTAATGAAGACTGAACGTATCTCTGCATGCACGCAGAACATATCTTCCATTATCGTGTATTCTCTGCATGTATCCTTTTAGTACGATAAACTGTCACTACTATATCTGTGTTTACTTGCTCTAACGTTGACTGACATCTGGAGATAGTGTTAGCTGTCTACCATTAAAGCTCAACTTTTGCAGAACCTTGAGGTTGTACCATCTTACAACGTTGGACATAGAAAGAACTACAAGTCACCTCAGAAGATCTCATCACTTTGCGTGCTCTAAAGAACAAAAGACTGTTGACTGGAAGCTTCCATAAATCCTTCAGTCTAACGTTCACCAAAGCTGTGAGACAACAGCTATCTCATCGTGTACATTCAAGATGAAGATATATATATATATATACAAGACAGAAGATTTCAGATATATAGAGAACATAGAGCGATCAAGAAAGAAAAACAACTCCGCAGTCTTTCAAGTCTTCACAAGAATTCTAGAGCCAGCTTGGTCATTCCATTTCGCCTTGGCTCTTAGCTCCCTGTGTTGTGAGAAAATTTAGAAGAGAGCTAGAATAGTTCTGAGAGACAGCACCTGTGTAGATCTTTAACTCTCAGTGCTTGTAGCTTCAAATCGAGTTCTGTTAAGCTTGATCTAGGGGCTAGTCAATCCTTTTTCAGATTCCCTTGTTTGTTTCCCTTCTGGTGTGAAGGAAGACCTGGTGGTTTCCAGGGTGGTGTTTTCTCTTCCCTTCAGGAGTGAAGGAAGACCTGGTGGTACCAGGGTGTTGTGTTCCCTTCGAGTGTGAAGGAAGACCAGCTAAGAGGGGGTGGTTGTTTCGTCCATAGTAGGACTGTACCCTAGATAGTGGAATCCTGAGGTTTGCTCAGGGACTGGACGTAGGACTCCTAAGGAGAGGAGATCCGAACCAGGATAAATCTGTGTGTTGTGTGATTGTCTTCTTTGTGTGATTGTTCTTTTTACTAACCATTACTAATCTCTTCCAAGAACGTTTTTGTGTTTGTTAAGTTCAGGTTTTAACTAAGTAAATATTTTTAAAGACCCATTCACCCCCCCCCCTCTGGGTTCGCCAACCGAGCAACAGTAAACTATAGTAGCCACTGACATACATGCATATATGTCAACAGCTCTTGTAGCCACTGACATATCTCTCATATGTTGGTGGTCCATGAGCAGCCAATGGATGGAGCTTTTATGATGAGCACATCGTTGATATATACTTTTATCAGCATTTTTTTTTACTTTTGTCAGTGACTTGCAACTACGGACATATCTATGTATTTTTAGGGAGTAGGACTAGAGAACACTTTTACAAGTGCCCGTTTGCTGACTAGCCAAGCATGTATCACACCGACGTACTAGGCCACAAGCACATGCCTTGGCCAATTACCCTTTGGAAAAGGTTAGGATAAAGTTAACTCGGTTAACCCAGAGTTAGGCCAAAAGTCATTTGAAAAGCTACAAATTTTAACCCGGGTCAAAATGGATTAGATTGTACTAAACGGGTTAACCCGGATTAACCTAACCCCCTCCAGAGGATGAACAGAGTTAACCCATGTCACGTCCCGAGAATTTTGCAGTTGATATTGATAATAATTCGAAAATAATTCGAGACCATGACCCGAGACGTGAACAGTCGGCAAATAAGCCTCTAGCTAGCACGCACTAAATGTAGAACAACATACATCATCATAGGGCCAAAATATTGAACTCAACTAATCTTCATTCAAATCTCAACTCATTATATTCCAAATGGAAACTATTACAGGACTAAGACTCAATAAAAGAAAAAGTACATAATACCTCACTTCCTACTACATTGTTCTAACACTCAAAATAAACTAACTATAGATAGACTCATAATTGGAATGCTCTTCACTCGGATACATTCCCATCCTCGACTTGCTCTTCCTCTTGAACTTCATAGTCACCTAGATTGGGTAAAAGTAGGGGATGAGCAAACTAGCCCAGTATGATTTATATCTCAATGTGCGGGCAATGATATAAGTGATTAGCAATTTAGAACTAGGTAAGCACGATGATTGTCATGAAATGCATGTACGAATAAAACTTGTTAAAACATATAGATGTAACAAGCTAGATAGAGAGATCATGATAGAACGATATCTAGAAGGATATAACAAGATAGAACTAGCAATAGATCACTTTGTACAAGCACGCAAGATTTCACTTGATGTCGATAACTTTCAAGAACGCAAGATATCACAAATTGCAATAAATGCAGGATGGCCATATCACGCATGCAAGCAAGCACGCACGAGCATGATCATGTAACACTAATCAGGCAAGTAGCCACTAATGTACACCAAGAAAAGATCCATCAAGAAAGTACACCAGGGCACGGGTATGTGGTTATTGTATCTATCATTCGACACGACACGCACGACTCCCAGCGCAGATGCAACGCCAATAATCATTATACCCCATGGTTAACAGTATAGTTATGACTCGCCGTCATTGGGGCTAGACTGCAGCCCTTGGACACACACCGTGCCCTATCAGCATCTCACTTAAATTTTAAATGTAGATACCTACTGTCAATAATAATGGCCATGAGAGTTTCAAGATGTAAGCATGTGTGATATCATGTTCATGATGATGATGAGAACCAACAATAAGTAAATGGAACATGATTTCATGATAACAATGGTCAAGAGTTAATTTGGCAGCATAACAGCACGATTCATACTTTGGTTCAATCTTTACATTAATGGCTTTAGTCTATATTGTAAATCACACTCACGAGAACAAGATGATAGAGGAACTGCACGCTATCTCCAAGGAACATCAATGGTACAACCAACTCGTCGGCCATGTGGGAATCCATGGTCAGAGGAGATTTACAGAGGCCTTAGAGAAAAGGTCACTAGTCTACCGATTCGGAATGACCGGTAGAGAGTTTCCAAATCCCCAAGAAAGGGCTGCCTAGATGTGCAAGTGTGTAGTGACATACACTTCTCAATTCTCAATCATCGGTCTCAAACTCGTGGAAAACATTTAACATGATGACATGCGAATGACAATGTATTTAACTATACATGGGTTAAGAAAGAATTTAGAATAATATTCATCTATTTAAGGCTTTTTAAATGGGTTAAACACTTTTAAGCCATTAAATAGACATCATGCAATGATCAGACCTAAGACATAAAATTTACACTTTAAAATCATATTAAACAGACCTTGTGTATAACGGTAAGGTTTACAAACAAATAGTTGGGACTTCATGCAAAATACTGAGGTCGCGTCGGATCCTGGTAAGGGTCGCGACGGGTCGAGAACAGAATGCGACAGTACCTTGGGTAGGTCGTGACAGGCATGACAGAACAAACAGGCAGATCGCGACAAGGGTATGAAGGGAACGCGACAGGTTCACAGCAGATCACGACGACATGTCCCGTCGCGATCAGATCGCAATAGTGCGCTCTGTCGCGCGGCCTTATGAACGCGGCCTATCGGGCCATCGCGTTCACAGGGTCCGTGCCAGAGTACAACAGGGGAAAGGTCAGGGCACTGGATTGCAGTCCAGAACTGCCTTATATTGACATAGGGTGTTTCGAAAATAGAGAACAAGTTGCACATGCATGAAAAATAACAAAACCAGTTTTAAACTAACCTAGGCAAGCTAGGGTTCTTACAGTAAATAGGAGTTAGAAAACAAGGATGGTTTCGACATGCTTAATCACATCAAACACAAACGTAAAACCAAGTGCAAATCTGAAAACGAAGTTTCATGCAGCAACCCTCTTACCATGCTTATAACTCTCTAACTATTGACCTTTAGACAAAATGTTCAACACAAGACATGATGAGGACAACTAGTAGGAAAACTTTCATGTTGGGGGTTTGCTCTAATTCGGTCTCAAATCACATGCAACAAATAAAGAACGGGAAAAACCCTGACAGTGTGGGACTTTGGGAAAATGCTTATAGTTCAAAATCTACTCAATGAATTTGATGAAACCAGTGGGAAATGAAAGTTAACTTGATGCTCTACACATGGTATAGGATATGTTAAGGTTTGGCTTGAGAAAACCTACCTTCTGTGTTGAAGAAGTCTCATTTTTCAAGAAAACCCGAGTTCAGACCACTTGGAGGAGAACGCTTATTGCTCCGTGTATACTACATGGAATTTGGGCATTCCACTTGGGTTAGAATGTTTACTTGACTCTCTTTCCAGGGGTATAAGCCTTGCAAGGTTTGGTTTAGGTTTGACCTACCTTTGGTAGACTTCGAGATGACTGTCCGTGCAGGTTGCAGCAGACGCAACGGGGAAGAGTTGAGCTTCTTGTGGTCGTCCACAGCTCCTCAGCCACCAAGAGCTCTTCCACATGACCCCAGCAAGTTCTAAACTCATCCCTAGGGTTTGGGTGAACAGTATTTAAGTATCTATGGGTTTTAGGAGTCCTAATGCAACAAGGAAAGAAGGGTTGCGGGATTGGCTTGTGTCTTTCCATAATTTGAAGATCTCTCCCTCCATTAGAGAGTCTTGGTCATCAAGCAACCTCCATGGGTGGGTAGGCACGAATTTGGGTTGCCAAGAATGCATGATTGCATCTCAATTAAACCCTAATTACGACTTTCTAATTTCAATTATTTATGGTTACGAATTTCCATGCATTTTCTTGCTTCATTTGATTTTTGGGTCATATGAGGTCCAATGGCCCAATTATGATAATGGGTCATCAATATAAAATGTTGGAAATCTCCCCAACCTTTTTTTATTGAATTTATAGTTGCGTCGTGTTTTCGTGTTAACGATTTTTCGACTTGTTTCATAATTTGGATAATGGTCACAATAATTCTTAAACCTAGCCCAAACGATTTTTCTTGCCCCAAATTTCCTGATGGGTCATTAGAGGATATTATTTGAAGTCCATATAAAATTTTTATTTAATTTTTGGACTCATCCAAGTACGTGTGATAATGATTTTCGACTTATTCATGAATTACGATAAGAAGTCGTGAAACACTTTAAACTTGGCTAATCCAATTTTTCATGGCATAAATTTCTTTGTGGAACATTTAGGAAAAATGTGTGGGGTCGATTTATAATTTTTACGGAATTTTCCGTTGTGTTTTAGCACATACGATAATGGTACGTATGTTTTAATAATCCATTATTATGGAAATTATTTATTTCCATTTAATTAAATCCTTATGTAATTAAAATTTCCGGGGTGCTACACCCTCCCCCACTTAGGAGAATTTGGTCCCCAATTCATGTATAGAAAGTTATTGTACAAGTGAGGTGTACTTACTTGTGAATAGCTTCGGGTATCTTCTGCGTATTGCTTCCTCGGTTTCCCACGTGTCGTCTTCATCCATGCGTTGATTCCATCTAACCTTTACTAGTTGGATGACCTTGTTCCTTAGTTGGCGCAGTTCCCGGTCCATGATCTTAATTGGCTTCTCTTGATATGTTCCGTCTTTGTTGAATTCCAGGAGCTCATATTCTATGACATGCCACGGGTCTCTTACATACTTTTTCAACATGGATATGTGGAACACATTGTGTATTCCCTCCATTTGTGGTGGTAAAGCGAGACGATAAGCCACCTCGTCGACTCTTTCAAGAATTTCGAAAGGCCCAACGAACCTTGGTGACAACTTGCCTTTAATACCAAAATGCCTGATCACGGCCCGGGGACACTTTCAAGAATACATGTTCACCAACCTGAAACTCCAGGTCTCTTCTTCTATTATCTGTATATGCCTCTTGTCTTTGTTGCGCCACTGCCATTCTTTCTTTAATAAGCTTTACCTTCTCTGTTGTCTCCCTTATCATCTCTAGTCCTAGCATTTGTTTTTCTCCACTTCATACCAGCATATTGGAGATCGACAACTCCTGTCATAGAGTGCTTCAAATGGTGCCATTTGAATGCTAGCTTGATAGCTATTATTGTAGGCCAACTCGACAAGAGGTAAGTGTTCATGCCAGCTACCTCCAAAACCTAGGACACATGCCCTAAGCATATCATCAATCACCTAGTTGGTTCTCTCAGTTTGACCATCTGTCTGTGGATGGAAAGCTGTGCTAAAGTTTAGTTTAGATCCCAAGCAGTAGTGCAGTCCTTTCCAAAAGTGGGATGTAAACCTAGGGTCCCTATCAGACACGATAGACACCGGTACTCCATGTAATCGGACTATTTCCTTCACATACAATGTAGCCAGAACATCTACTGACCATTTGTTCTTCACTGGCGAGAAGTGAGCCGACTTAGTTAAGCGGTCGACAATAACCCAATACCATCGAATCCACCTCTAGATCTGGGTAGTCCGAAAATAAAGTCCATCCCTATCCCTTCCCATTTCCATGCCGGGATTTCTAGGGGTTTGAGTTTACCTGCGGGTCATAAGTGTTCCGCCTTGACTTTTTGACATGTTAAGCACTGGGCGACATATTCCGCCACCTCTCTCATCATATTAGGCCACCAAAAGCTTCTTTTCAAATCTTGATACATTTTGGTAGATCCCGGATGAATGGTATACTTGGTCTTGTGAGCCTCATCCATAATCATTTTCTTTGTCTCCGCATGGTCGGGTACACAGACTCGATCCCGGAACAATAGTCTTCCATCTTTGGTTAATGAGAAATCCGGCCTCTGGTCTAGATTAGCCTTAATCTCCACAAGTACGGGGTCATTGTCTTGGAGTGTTGTGATGTCCTCCAACAGTGTAGGTTGTGCCCTAATACTAGCAATAAGGCATCCCTTCTCTTTGATGTCATCATCAATATTTAACTTGGAGAAGTCCTCTAATAACTTCCATTCGTCCACCATTAAACTTGACAATGTGATCATTGGCTTTCTACTTAGAGCATTCGCCACAGCATTTGCTTTTCCTGGATGGTATTGGATCGTAAAGTCGAAGTCTCTGAGATACTCCAACCACCTCCGCTGTCTCATATTCAAGTCCTACTGAGAAAACAGATACTTCAAGCTTTTATGGTCAAAAAACACAATGAATTTCTCGCCATATAGATAATGATGCCATATCTTCAAGGCGAAGACTACCGCAGCTAGATCCAGATCATGTACAGGATAATTATCCTCGTGCTTCTTCAATGTCTGGACGCATAGCATATAACTTTCCCATTTTGCATCAGCACACAGCCAAGGCCGATCCCGGATGCATCGGTGTATACTTCAAAACTACCCCCAGCAACTGGCAGTGTCAGTATGGGCGCCGAGGTAAGGTGCCCTTTCAATGCCTTGAAACTTCCTTCACATTCATCAGTCCATGCAAATGGATTCTCCTTCTTGGTAAGCCTGGTCAATGGTACAGCTATCTGTGAGAAATCTTTAATGAAGCGACGATAATAACCGGCTAAACCCAGAAAACTCCTAATCTCTGACACAGTTGTTGGCCTTTCCCAGTTCTTTACCGCCTCCACCTAGGATGGGTCCACAGAGATTCCCTCCTTGGATATAATGTGACCAAGGAAAGACACTTCCTCCATCCAGAATTCACACTTACTAAGTTTAGCATAGAGTTGATTATCTTTGAGCACTTGTAGAGCAACCTTCAAGTGTTCCTCATGTTCTTCTTTGGATTTGGAGTAAATAAGAATGTCATCACTGAACACCACTATAAACTGATCCAAGTATGGCCTATAAATATTGTTCATAAGTTGCATGAAAGCCGTTGGAGCATTTGTTAAACCAAACGGCGTGACCACGAACTCATAGTGGCCATATCTACTCCGGAATGCAGACTTGTGAATATCTTCTTCCTTTATTCTCAGTTGATGGTAGCCTGATCTTAGATCTATCTTGGAGAAGTATTGTGCACCAGAGATCTTGTCAAACAGCTCATCGATGCGGGGTAGTCGATACTTATTCTTTATTGTCAACTGGTTTAACTGACGGTAATCAATGCATAGCCTCATTATCCCGTCCTTCTTCCTGACAAATAGCACTAGCGCTCCCCACGGGGATGTTCTAGGCCTGATCAAACCCTGATCTAGCAATTCTTGGATTTGTCTCTTCAACTCTTGCAATTCCACAGGCGACATGCGATACGGAGCTCTTGAAACAGGGGCTGCCCCAGGGATTAACTCAATGGTGAAGTTTACCTCCCGCTCAGGTGGTATACCAGGTAATTCCTCTAGAAATACATCAGGATAGACCTTGACTATTGGAATGTCTTCTAGGGATGGTTTCTTCTTTTCAGTTGCCAAGACTGAAACTAGGAAAGCATCACACCCTGGTTGATCAGCTTAGAAGCCTTTAAGGAGGATATCAAGATAGGTTGTTTGTGATAACGGGTGCCAAGTAGTGATAGAGTTGGGAGGCTTGGTCTTTTGAAAGTGACCCTCCTATGGCGACAGTTTACATCGGCATCATATTTGATTAGCCAATCAACACCTAGAATGGCATCATAACCCTTCATATCTAAACAGATAAGGTCTGCAGGGAGATTCTGTCCTCCAATTATAGTTTCACATTTTGGAAAGTAGTGGGTAAGTTTAGATTTTGAGCCAAGGGGAGAAGCTACAGTGATCTTGGATTTTAAGGGTACAGGTTGGACAGGTAGAGTTGCAGTAAATGTGGTGGAATAAATGAATACGCAGCTCCAGTATCAATAAGCACGAATGCAGGTTGTGAGTGTATGAAAATGGTACCTTCCACCATACCCCCTTCCTCGGGTAGGTCAGCTTCTAAAATAGTATTAAGGCATCCCTGACGCCGTGGTACATTCTGAGCTCTACCTGGCTGATCCTTCAGCATAGGACAATCAGGAATACGATTGTCACGACCTCCGCATTCAAGCATGCCTCGAGCTTCTTCCAGCATTCTTCAGCTCGGTGCCCCGGTTTATCACAGAATTTGTAGTTTTCAGCCAACTACCTACCTTCCACTTTGACTCTCTTGTCTCCGACAACATCTCTTCCAGTATTCGGCCTCTTGTTGTTGTTGTTACGAAAAGTTGGAGCGATATTGGGTGCTCCCTTCTTGACGAAGACCGGCTTGGAGTTGTCCTTGCCCCTCATGCCCTCTACTTTGGCCATGGTGTCTTCTACCAGCTGAGCTCTTTGGACCATCTCAGTGTAAGTTTGAATGTTGTGTGGTCCAATCCTTTCAATGAACATGAGCCTGAGCCCATCCATGACCGATTTGCCTTAAGTCTTTCAGTTCCCACCAAGTGTGGGGCATACACAGTAAGACGCGTGAACTGAGCCTCATACTCAGCCACAGACATCCCTTTCTGTTTTAGTGTGGAAAACTCCGCTGCCTTCTTCTCCTTGACTCTCTCAGAGAAATACTTTCCCCAGAATATCTCCAGGAATCCGGCCCACTCCAGTTCGCCAACATTAGGCAGGTGGGCCGATGTGACCTTCCACCATTCTCGAGCATCCTTAGTGAATTGGAAAGTGGCCAGTACCACCTTCTCTATGATAGAACACCTCGTCCAAGTCCGTTAAACCGATAACTTACTTGATTCGAGTTCGTCTCCCGCGAACGGGCCAAAGCCTCGCAAGGGATATCACACCACAGTCCGTGTAAACACAAAGGAACACACCATTTCATATATATATTTCACAAGTTTACATAGCCATATTTCCAAGAAAATAAAATAAAGTACAAGAGCCTGGGATATACCCCGAGGTACAACTGAAGAAAGTAACCAACTAGCTACACTATACTACTAGAGGTGCTGACCCTGCACCGCTACGACGCGGCTCTGAACTGGACGACGGTCGAGAAATGTCCTCCTCGCCTTCACCTATGGGGGTAGGGGTGAGCCTCGCAAGTCACTGGCTCAGTAGGGAACTCCCCCAACACCGAGCAAACCCAACACAAGTACGAAAGTAGTAAATAGTACCAACAATTTATAGAACAGCTAAACAGGTTATGAAAGCTGTAAAAGTACTCACCGTCTGCCGACTACAAAAAACAACTGTAATAATTAAACGGCAAACCAGTACAAGTCTACGAGCTAAAGTAGAGATAGCCAAACACGAGCCACGTGAACTGGTTCGCGACACTAGAGACTGACTCGGACAAGCTAACACAAGTCTACCTCTCAGTCTCGCAGCCACGGACGAAAGGTCCAGCTGCCGCTCATGTCAAAAGGTCAAGCAACTGTGGAGACCAACTAAACACAACCACCTGCGGACCACACGGTCACAGGCCCATGCCTGGCACCTCTAGGGACCTTGGCCCAGGCTCGCTAGAGTGAGGCACTGGAAAAGGACTAGCAGCGGACCAGTGTCGACTACTGGTGTTCGAACCCCCAACTACGAGTGTGCTACAAGTGACTAAAAACAAACACTAGAGTCACTGTCCCACTGTCGTCTTTCCCTCAGTCGGACGTACAACTCAAACACAAGAGCGAGGGTGTCCAGGTCAGACGACACAGACCTCAATGGTACAACACAAGTACCGGGACAAAGCCCTGAGCTAACAGCCTGGCTCACAGAGAACCTGGGGCACCCAACAGGAGAGGTAACCACGGTAGGCGTCGCACTACTCGCCACGTACACAAAACCACGTGCACGTCACACACAAACCACGGGAAGTCTCTCACAAATCTCATGCACTAATAGTTCACCACTTGTGAACACCACGTAAACACGTAAAGAACTGACTAACTGCATACCCAGCACGCTAGTCTCAGAAACCACGTGCAGCCTATGCACCACAAGTACCAACACACCACTTATTATCGATAAACATTCTGCATGGCAATATTTCAATAAACACTTGGCAGCAACATTGACGGCCATCGATGGAATATAGACGGCAAGGGATCTGGCCGTCTAGTTCCCAGCTGAAGAACCTGGCGTCAATCGATGTTGATGCCAAGATCCTTGGCTACCAGTTCTCGCAGAAACCCTAGGCCGACTCCACAAGTGTCCTCGGCCCTAAAACCTACCGGAAAAACACGAGGAAACACTTCCTCTAACATGCATGCATTCCAATCAAACCGAAACAACATGTTTCTTTCTTCAATTTGCTCAAACCACCCATTTACCCCGCATGGATACCCTTACCCAAAACATAATTAACATACAGATCCACGCGTTCTAGATGCATTATCACATCCTAAAGAACTAAAGGGATCATTCCCCACCTCAAGACGCGTTTAGATTCCCTAAATCTCCTGATTCGCACCAAACCCTCAGCAAGCTCCTACGGAGATTACGCCTCGCTCCGCCATTTCCTGGCACAATTGGTCACCGCCACTCGTTCCACGATCCTCCAACTAGCCTTCCGCACCATTGGAAGCATTGGGGAAGCAAGGGCATGAAAATAGGGCGAGGGAAAGGGAGAATGGAGTGAGGGAACTGCCCTCGGTAGACCTATATTCTGCAGGTCGCACAGGTTGGCGTCAACCCTAATGTCGTTTAGAAAACTGCCACCATAAACGTCCACAAAGCTAGCCGTTAAGTTCATAAGGTTGACGTCACCTTCGATGGACATCAAACCAGTCAACGTCCACACCTGGCTGTCAACCCCTACTCAACTGCAGCAGTCCTATTTTATTTCAGGACCAAACCCGCGCCAAACCTATGCACACCACACGACCAAACCATATTGGCCTCACGATGGCCACCACAACCATTACACACATGATCAATAAGGATCCGAAAACACACGACGTTACATTACTATCATCTAAAAAGAAAATT
Organism: Colocasia esculenta; assembly: GCA_014218235.1. Lineage (NCBI taxonomy): Eukaryota > Viridiplantae > Streptophyta > Magnoliopsida > Alismatales > Araceae > Colocasia > Colocasia esculenta. Next base: position 28,474 of record JACBKR010001349.1, on the reverse strand, counting down.
TCGACCACGAAATTCTTAACACAACTCAAGCAAAAACAACTTAAATCTACACATTTTACAAGTTCTATCATCTAAAAAGAAACATCAAATCTTACTCAAACAGATAGGGTTACCCTTTAGTCATCTCATCGGCTAACTCCCAGGTATCCTCACCTCCCAATCTATTTTCCCATCTCACTCTAACTAGCTCAATTTCTTATTCCGCAGCTTCTTTGTCTTCCGACCAGTGATCTGTACTGGATATTCTGGCATAGTCATATCCAGCCTCAGGTCACCACCTTGATAACTGATTATTTGTGTTGGATCTTCAATACATTTTCTTAACATAGAAACATGAAATATATCATGGACATCCGCAAAATCTGCTGGCAAATCCAGCCTATAAGCTATTTCCCCAATTCTTTCAATTACCCGAAAGGTCCCACATACCTTGGGCTTAACTTTCCAGTCTTTCCAAACCTCATAATACCTTTACTCAGGGAACTCTTAGAAAACAAAATCCCCACTTAAAACTGAAGTGGTCTCCTCTGGTTATCTGCATAACTCTCTTTGTCTACTTTGAGATGCCTGTAATTTTTCTTAATGAGTTTCACTATTTCTGTGGTTGTTGAATCAATTCAGGACCCACTAACTGCCTTTCTCCCACTTCATGCCAGTTCAATGGGGTTCTACATGGCCTTCCATATAAAGCTTCATACGGTGCCATCCCAAGACTGGTATGATAACTATTATTATAGGCAATCTCAACTATTCCCAAATGATGCTCCCAGTTAACTCCCCAACTAAACAACAAGCTCGCAACATGTCTTCAATTGTCTGAATAGTTCTCTCTGTTTGACCATCTGTCTGGGGATGATAAGCAGAGCTATATCTCAGCTCAGTGCCAATTACCTTTTGCAGACTTCTCCAGAAACCAGAAGTAAATCTGGATCTCTGTCAGACACAATAGTCTTCAGAATACCATATAATGGAACAATTCTTTCAACATAAACTTTTGCTAATCTGTCCACTGTCCAAGACATACTTACTGCCACTAATCTGCACACCTTGGTCAATCTGTCAACAAACACCCATATTCCATTATGTCCCGAAGCTGCCCTTGGTAAGCCTGCCACAAAGTCCATGGCAATATCATCCCAGAAAACTTCTAATCTTAGTTATTGTTCTAGGCACTTCCCATTTTATTACTACTTCCACTTTACTCGGCCACTGCCACTCCTTTAGCTGAGATGACATGACCCAGAAACTGAATTTCTTTCAGCCAAAATTCACACGTACTGAATTTGGCAAACAACTGGTTATCCCTTAACAACTGTAAGGTAAACCTCAAATGAGCTGCATGCTCCTCTTCAGATGCTGAATAAATCAGAATATCATCAATAAAGACCACAATGAATTGGTCTAAATACGGATGAAAAATTCTATTCATTAGATCCATAAATCCTGCAGGAGCATTGGTCAGCCCAAATGGCATAACCACAAATTCATAGTGACCATATCTGGTTCTGAAAGTTTTTTATCTATATCCCCCTCTTAATTCTCAACTGATGGTACCCGGACCTTAAATCAATTTTAGAAAATACCTTTGCTGATTGTAACTGATCAAACAGATCATCTATTCTTGGTAACAGATACTTATTCTTAATGGTCCCATCATTCAACTTTCTATAATCAATACACATCCGAAACTTCCATCTTTCTTTTCACAAACAACCGGTGCTCCCCACGGGGAATGACTAGGTCTAATAACCCTTTCTGCAATAGCTCTTCTAATTACTTTTTCAATTCTTTAAGTTCTACTGGTGCCATCCGATATGGTGCTTTAGAGATCGGCATGGTACCTGGCAGTAACTGAATGGTAAAGTCCACCTCTCTATGTGGAGCTAAACCAGCAAATCTTCAGGAAAAACATCAACAAATTCCCTAACCACGGGAACTGCTTCCACTGACTGACTAGCTTCCACCGTACTTACCGAGGATAAATAAGCCACACATCCAGCATTTATCAACTTTCTAGCTCTAATTACAGAAATTAGAAACTTAGAGGTATAAAAGGCATACCTTGATATTCAATTACTGCACCATTAGGATGACAAAACCTGATCATTTTCTTTCTGCAATCTAGCATTGCTCCATAAGTCTCAAGCCAATCCATTCCCAAAATAATATCATAATCTGTCAACTGCAGGGCATACAACCGACCCGGCATCTGGTTCTCTATGATCACAATAGGAGCTTCATCTACATAGCTCGAAGTGAGCAGGACTCACCCGAGGGAACCTCCACTACTAACTCACAAGACTTTTTCTCTAAAGGATGAGTCATGCAATCTAGAAACTCTTCGGAAATAAAGATGAGAGGCACCCGAATCAAATAAGACTCTTGTTGAATAGTCATAAGAGGTAAAGTACCTTCTATCATGTTAGATGCCTCCGCCTGGGCTCGGGTGATAGCCATAACCCGACCTCTTCCCCGCTGCTGCGGTGCTCCTCTGCCACGACCTGCCTGTGGATGCTGAAACTGATGAGGCTGTTGCTGCTGCTGCACACCTCTTCCATACCCATACTCTCTTGGATAGGGGCAATTACGAATCAAATGCCCCAGCTGATTGCAATTATACCATCTATACCCTGTGGAATAATGGCTGCCTGGCAGTACTCTGCTGTGACTCCTCCACCTCTGGCCTACTACGACCTTGCTGAAATTGCTGTCGACCTTCCCATCCTCTTCCTTTACCTTTAAATGCTTGCTTCAATTCTGACCCCATTTACCAAAACCTGATGAAGAAGGTCCTACTGTGCTTTACCCTTACTCACACCCACTGCTCTGCGCTTGCCGAAAACTACTAATCTGACTCGCCCACCTGACGACTTCTAATAGACCTTCCAATGTAGCCGCTGATGCTGCTTCTTCCATTGTCTTACACATGAGTGGTACTATTGCATTCTGCAATTCTGCTCTTAAACCCCGAATAAAATATTCCACCATCATATTATATTTGATACTACATATGGGCATATCTGCTGAGTGTCATAAATCGCATCTGATATTCTAAAACTGAAGAGTTACCTTGCTGAAGTGTCTGAAACTGCTCTCTCTTCACTTACTGCACTTGAATCGGAAAGAATGTATTATTAAATACATCAAGAAACTACGGCCAAGTGATAGTCTCTTCTGTCCTACCTGCGAAGGTGGTCTGCATCTTCAATCGCCACCATTCCAGTGCAAACCCCGCAACTGATAGGCAGCTAGCATGACTTTATCTGTTGCTGGACACCTCATGGTCATAAAGACCCTCTCAATCTCATGGACCCAGTGTTCCGCTGTATCTCGATTAGGCCCTCCTGAATAAGTAGGCGGCTGCAATCTCAGAAACTTCTCCACCTGCATCACTGGCTCCTCTGCTGCAAAGACTGGCGGTGGCAAGGGTGCTACAAAAGGCACTTCCGCTCCTGGCGGTGATGAAATTGGAGCTAAAGGTATAGCCCCTCCGACCCCAGGTGGTGCAACAATCGGCGGAACCGCGCCTGCTGATCCATCCTCATCCGTATATCGGTGAGGCTCTCCCAGATCCTTTCTATTATACACTGAGTACTCTCCTCCGGATCATCCCTCCACCGCCCCAATCTCTTCTATCAGCCATTTCAGAAATTTCTGTTTAAACAAAACATCAAACAGAATCACAACAACAAATCATCAGAAACCAGGGTCCCTACCAGCAGTATACTTAAGACTGGAAACAAGGGTATGTATCTTTCTAGTACCCTTATATTAACAAGGACCTTGCTCTGATACCAACTGTGACGGAACACCTCGTCCAAGTCCGTTAAATCGATAACGTACTTGATCCGAGTCCGTCTCCCACGAACAGGCCAAAGCCTCGCAAGGGATATCACACCACAATCCGTGTAACACAAAGGAACACACCATTTCATATATATTTCACACAATTTACATAGCCATATTTCCAGAAAAGAAAAATAAGTACAAGAGCCTGGGGCATACCCCGAGGTACAACTGAAGAAAGTAACCAACTAGCTACACTATACTAATACTGAGGTACTGACCCTAGCGGACGCCTAAGACGCGCTCTGAACTGGACGACGTCGAGAAACGTCCTCCTCGCCTTCACCTGTGCGGGTAGGGGTGAGCCTCGCTAGTCACTGGCTCAGTAGGGAACTCCCCCATCACCGAGCAAACCCAACACAGGTATGAAAGCAGTAAACAGTACCAACAATTTATAGAACAGCAAAGCAGGTTTGAAAGTTGTAAAAGTACTCACCGTCTGCCGACTACGAAAAACAACTATAATAATTAAACGGCAAACCAGTACAAGTGTACGAGCTAAGTGTAGAACAGCCAAACACGAGCCATGTGAACTGGTTCGTGACACCAGAGACTGACTCAGACAAGCTAACACAGGTCTACCTCTCAGTCTCGCAGCCACAGACGAAAGGTCCAGCTGCCGCTCCACGTGAAAAGGTCAAGCAACTGTGGAGACCAACTAGACACCACCACCTGCGGACCACATGGTCACAGGCCCATGCCTGGCACCTCTAGAGACCTTGGCCCGGGCTCGCTAGAGTGAGGCAATGGAAAAGGACTAGCTAGGGACCAGTGTCGACTACTGGTGTCAGAACCCCCAACTACGAGCGCGCTACAAGTGACTAAAAACAAACACTAGAGTCACTGTCCCACTGTCGTCTTTCCCTCAGTCGGACGTACAACTCAAACACAAGAGTGAGGGTGTCCAGGTCAGACGACACAGACCTCAACGGTACAACACAAGTACCAGGACAAAGTCCCGAGCTAACAGCCTGGCTCACAGAGAACCTGGGGCACCCAACTGGAGAGGTAACCACGGTAGTCATCGCACTACTCGCCACGTACACAAAACCACGTGCACGTCACACACAAACCACGGGAAGTCTCTCACAAATCTCGTGCATTGATAGTTCACCACACATGAACACCACGTAAACACGTAAAGAACTGACTAACTACGTACCCAGTATGCTAGTCTCAGAAACCACGTGCAGCCTGTGCACCACAAGTACCAACACACCACTTATTATCGATAAACATTCTGCATGGCAATATTTAAATAAACACATGTTGGCGGCAACATTGACTACCGTCGATGGAAAATAGACGGCAAGGGATCTGGCCGTCTAGTTCCCAGTTGAAGAACCTGGCGTCAATCGATGTTGACGCCAAGATCCTCGGCTACAATTCTCGCAGAAACCCTAGCCCGACTCCACAGGTGTCCTCGGCCCTAAAACCTGCCGAAAAACACGAGGAACACTTCCTCTAACATGCATGCATTCCAATCAAACCGAAACAACATGTTTCATTCTTCAATTTGCTCAAACCACCCATTTACCCCGCATGGATACCCTTACCAAAAAAACATATTTAACATGTAGATCCACGCATTCCAGATGCATTATCACATCCTAAAGGAACTAAAGGGATCATTTCCCACCTCAAGACGCGTTTAGATTCCCTAAATCCTCCCGATCCGCACCAAACCCTCCGCGAGCTCCTACGGAGATTACACCTCGCTTCGGCGTTTCCTGGCACAATTGGTCACCGCCACTCATTCCACGATCCTCCAACTAGCCTTCCGCAACCATTGGAAGCATTGGGGAAGCAAGGGCATGAAAATAGGGCGAGGGAAAGGGAGAATGGAGTGAGGGAACTGCCCTCGGGTAGACCTATATTCTGCAGGTCGCACAGGTTGGCGCCAACCCTAATGTCGTTTAGAAAACTGCCACCATAACGTCCACAAAGCTAGCTGTTAAGTTCATAAGTTGACGTCACCTTCGTTGGATGTCAAACCAGTCAACGTCCACACCTGTCCGTCAACCCCTACTCAACTACAGCAGGTCCTATTTTATTTCAGGACCAAATCCGCGCCAAACCTGCGCACACCACACGACAAACCACATTGGCCTCACGATGGCCACCACAACCATTACACACATGATCCATAAGGATCCGAAAACACGCGACGTTACATTCTCCCTGTTAGTGCATTGCATGACTTGGAAGATCCTTTCTATCTCCTCCTGCCAGTTCTCTGCTTCGTCCGGATCAGGGGATCCAGAGAAACGCGGAGGGTTCAAACTCCTAAAATTGTGGTGCAAATCACCGGCTCCATTTCTAACTGCAGCAGCCTTATTTCTAGCCTGAGCCACATTTTGCAGGGCCTGAGTCAATCCAGCTACTATTTCTTGCATAGCTTGCCATGGTTGCGAGCCATTGCAGTTGAGTGCAAGAGTTATGAGGGTTCCTGAGAAAAGAATGGAAACCAATTAATGTCTCTAGATACATTATCAGAGTCATAGGTAGGAGTGTTTAATTCTTGTTAACATATTCCCAGTCTCTACCCCTTCTCACCAGGTACTGTATTTAATTTCCATGACCTAGGTTCCATAGGTATCTCCTATTCCTGAGACATACATCCTATTTGGTGTTCCTAGGTTCTGATACCACTAAACTGTCACGTCCTGAGAATTTTGCAGTTGATATTGATAATAATTCGTAAATAATCGAGACGATGACCCAAGATGTGAACAGTCGGCAAATAAGCCTCTAGGTAGCACGCTCTAAATGTATAACAACATACATCATCATAGGGCCCAAATATTGAACTCAACTAATCTTTCATTCAAATCTCAACTCATTATATTCCAAATGGAAACTATTACAGGACTATGACTCATAAAAGGAAAAGTACATAATACCTCACTTCCTACTACATTGTTCTAACACTCAAAATAAACTAACTATAGATAGACTCATAATTGGAACGCTCTTCACTCGGACGCATTCCCATCCTCGACTTGCTCTTCCTCTTGAACTTCATAGTCCCTAGATTGGGTAAAAGTAGGGGATGAGCAAACTAGCCCAGTAGGATTTATATCTCAATGTGCGGGCAATGATATAAGTGATTAGCAATTTAGAACTAGGTAAGCACGATGATTGTCATGATATGCATGTACGAATAAAACTCGTTAAAACATAATACATGTAACAGCTAGATAGAGAGATCATGATAGAACGAAATCTAGAAGGATATAATGAGATAGAACTAGCAGTAGATCACTTTGTAAAAGCACGCAAGATTTCACTTGATGTCGATAACTTTCAAGAATGCAAGATATCACTAATTGCAATAAATGCAGGATGGCCATATCACGCAAGCAAGCAAGCACGCACGAGCATGATCATGTACACTAATTAGGCACGTAGACACTAATGTGCACCAAGAAAAGATCCATCAAGAATGTACACCAGGGCACGTGTTTGTGGTTATTGTATCCATCATTCAACACGACACGCACGACTCCCAGCGCAGATACAACGCCAATAATCATTATACCCCATGGTTAACAGTATATTTATGACTCGCCGTCATGGGGCTAGACTGGAGCCCTTGGACACACGCCGTGCCCTATCAGTATCTCACTTAAATTTTAAATGTAGATACCCACAGTCATTAATAATGGCCAATGAGAGTTTCAAGATGTAAGCATGTGTGATATCATGTTGATGATGATGATGAGAACCACAATAAGTAAATGGAACATGATTTCATTATAACAATGGTCAAGAGATAAATTTGGCAGCATAACGGCACGATTCATACTTTGGTTCATCTTTACATTATGGCTTTAGTCTATATTGTAAATCACACTCACGAGAACAAGATGAGTGAGGAAGTGCACGCTATCTCCAAGGAACTTCAATGGTACAACCAACTCGTCGGCCATGTGAGAATCCATGGTCAGAGGAGATTTACGGAGGCCTTAGAGAAAAGGTCGCTAGTCTACCGATTTGGAATGACTGGTAGAGAGTTTCCAATCCCAAGAAAGGACTGCCTAGATGTGCAAGTGTGTAGTGACATACACGTCTCAATTCTCAATCCATCAGTCTCAAACTCGTGGAAAACCTTTAACATGATGACATGCGAATGACAATGTATTTAACTATACATGGGTTTGAAGATTTAAAGATAATATCATCATTTAATCAAGCTAGAATGGTAACAAGAGTCAATCACAAGTTTCATGAAAGATCATATCATTAAGGAAGAATTTAGAATAATATCATGTATTTAAGGATTTTTAAATGGGTTAAACACTTTTAAGCCATTAAATAGACATCATGCAATGATCAGACCCAAGACATACAATTTACACTTTAAAATCATATTAAACAGACTTTGGGTATAACGGTAAGTTTACAAACAAAATAGTTGGGACTTCATGTGAAATGCTGAGGTCGCGTCGGATCCTGGTAAGGGTCCCGATGGGTTGGGAACAGAACGTGACAGTACCTTGTACAGGTCGCGACATGCATGATAGAACAAACAGGCAGATCGCGACAAGGGTATGAAGGGAACGCGACAGGTTCACAGCAGATCGCGACGACATGTCCTGTCGTGATCAGATCGTGACAGTGTGCTCTGTCACGACAGCCTTGTGAACGCGGCGCATTCACAGGGTCCATGCCAAAGTACAATAGGGGAAAGGTCAGGGCATTGGATTGCGGTCCAGAACTGCCTTATATTGACACAGGGTGTTTCAAAAATAGAGAACAAATTGCACCATGCATGAAAAATAACGAACTTTTTTAAACTAACCTAGACATGCTAGGGTTCTTACAGTAAATAGGAATTAGAAAACAAGGATGGTTTTGACAGGCTTTAATCACGTCAAACACAAACGTAAAACCAAGTGCAAATCTGAAAACAAAGTTTCATGCAGAAACCCTCTACCATGCTTATAACTCTCTAACTATTGACCTTTAGACAAAATGTTCAACACAAGACATGACAAGGACACTAGTAGGACAACTTTCATGTTGGGGGTTCGCTCTAATTTGGTCTCAAATCGCATGCAACAAATAAAGAACGGGAAAAACCTGACAGTGTGAGACTTTGGGAAAACGCTTATAGTTCAAAATCTACTCAATGAAATTCGATGAAACCATGGGAATGAAAGTTAACTTGACGCGCTACACATTGGTATAGGATATGTTAAGTTTTGGCCCGATAAAGCCTGAAGAAGTCTCATTTTTCCAGAAAACTTGAGTTCAGACCACTTGGAGGAGAACGCTTACTGCTCCGTGTAGACTACATGGAATTTAGGCATTCTAATTGGGTTAGAATGTAGACTTGACCCTCTTTCCAGGGGTAAAGCCTTACAAGGTTGGTTTAGGTTTGACCTACCTTTGGTCGACTTCGAGATGACTGTCTGTGCAGGTTGCAGCAGGCGCAACGGGGAAGAAGATGAGCTTCTTGTGGTCGTTCCACAGCTCCTCAGCCACCAAGAGATCTTCCACACGACCCCAGCAAGTTCTAAACTCATCCTAGGGTTTGGTGAAGAGTATTTAAGCATCTATGGGTTTTAGGAGTCCTAATGCAACAAGGAAAGAAGGTTGCGGGATTGGCTTGTGTCTTTCCATAATGTGAAGATCTCTCCCTCCATTAGAGAGTCTTGGCCATCAATCAACTTCCATGGGTGGGTAGGCACGAATTTGGGTTGCCAAGAATGCATGATTGCATCCCAATTAAACCCTAATTACCACTTTCTAATTTCAACTTATTTATGGTTACGAATTTCCATGCATTTTCTTGCTTCATTTGATTTTTGGGTCATATGAGGTCTAATAGCCCAATTATGATAATGGGTCATCAATATAAAATGTTGGAAGTCTCCCCAACCTTTTTTTATTGAATTTATAGTTGCGTCGTGTTTTCGTGTTAACGATTTTCCGACTTGTTTCCTAATTTGGTTAATTGGTCACAATAATTCTTAAACCTAGCCCAAACGATTTTTCTTGACCCAAATTTCTTGATGGGTCATTAGATGATATTATTTGAAGTCCATATATAATTTTTATTTAATTTTCTGACTCATTCAAGTACGTGTGATAATGATTTTTCGACTTATTCATGAATTATGATAATAAGTCGTGAAACACTTTAAACTTGGCTAATCCGATTTTTCTTGGCATAAATTTCTTTGTGGAAGATTTAGGAATAATGTGTGGGGTCGATTTACAATTTTTACAGAATTTTTCGTTGTGTTTTAGCACATACGATAATGGTACGTATATTTTAAATAATCCATTATTATGGAAATTATTTATTTCTATTTAAATAAATCCTTTTGTAATTAAAATGGGGGGTGCTACAACCCATTTTACGCTTTTTTATTACCCTTTTGCCCCCATTTTCATACCCTATTTACACCTTTTCTTCCTCCTTCACTGTACTGCCCACCACCTTTTCTTCCTCACACTTTTATATGATTGTAGCACAAGATATAAAAATAATAAGTTGAATATTATATATGATAATCTCAATATAATTCTAAAATTTATTTATAATGTATTTTATATAATCTTAAAATACATCTAGTGTAAGGTCCTCAAATTTTGTATATATAATATACTTATTTTTTGCACATAATATAATTATTAATTATGCATATAGAATTTATTTAATTCTGTGCATGCATGTATGGTTGATATTTTTAAGTTCTGCCCGAAATTCATGTTAACGTCAACATCTGTTAACGTTAAGGGCAGGTTGACGGCAAATGTATGTGTGACGTTGACTGTGCAGCCAGAGGAGATAGACATCAACATTGATTGATGCCTATTTCCAGTTGATGGCTGCAAAGTGGTTGTTTACTTCTCCGGCTGTGTTTGGAATTCTAGATCTAAAATGGCCCCATTTTCTTGGGTGTCTATTTAGGAAACCCAATCTCAACGGTCAGGAATCCTAATGCTAGAGTTACCCTGACTCTATGCCTATAAAACTTAGAGATTTCAGCTAGATTAGACCCGTTGGTTCAGAGGAAAATCCTAGGGTTCATTTGTGAGAAAGTCAGACTTTTGCAAAGCTAGATTCGACGTTTGGGAGGCTTCTCCGGCAAACTTCTTCGACTGAAAGGTTGATCTAGAGGTGAAGAAGCTCTCTTGACTCTGGGAGATCGACTGAAGAGCGTGAGGTCCGGATTTGGGCTGAAGATCATCATATCTTTGGCTTGGCCAAGGAGAGCTTCATTGCCCAATTTGATATTCCTAGATTTTATTTTAGGCAAGTAACTTAAGGATTTCATCCCTAGACATGTCCCCTAGGGTTTAGGTATTTTTGTGTAATTTTCACTCTTGTCCTGGACCCCCAAATTCTGTCTTCTTTTGAGTTCGGTCTGCACTTTTCTGTAGATAGGAGGTTGACGGCAACCTTGTTGCCGCCAAGTTCCTGAGTTGATGGACAACAGATTGTGTCGTTAACTCCGTTTGACGGCAAGGCCCTTGCCGCCAAGTTCTTTTGGTTTTACACAAATGTGATCTTGATCTCTGTGCTGTGATTTTCGAACATCCAGATATTTGTATATACTGTAAATAAATATGGATGTTCAAGTATTGTCTTAGGATAATCCCAAGAAATTTTGTCGGATTTTTTATCTTGCTGTCATTAATATAATTCATTTACAGAGAAATATGCATGATTTGACAGGATTAAATCTTGAATAAATAGTTTTGATACATTTACTATTGCAGAAAAATTTCATGAACTTAGGGTTACTGTTTATACATTTTACAACTGAATGAGAGAACCGCTGTTTTACTGTCTATCATGATAAGTGGAATATCTTGCAAATTTGCATGTAATTGATATTAATTGCTAAAAATAGTCTTACTATTGCGAAAATTCTGAAAATTTAGCCATATGTTATATTCATGCATAGGGTTTGTGGTTAAGAATGTAAGACCCCGGATTTTTTTTTACTCTCTCTATATATCTGTATGTATATGAATGGCATGTGGGTGTTCGTTGTTGTGTGTTAGCATCCGTATTTCATTGTGCCTACTATAAGTTTTTCCTTCTTTTGAACATGAGCATGTGCGAATATCTATATATGTATACATAGGTGTATGTGATGATTAATGTGGAAGTGAACAATTAGCTAATTAGAAGTGTATTATGAATACCAAGAATCTCTGACTTAGGATACTTGAATAGTACTATGCGTGTGCTATCTAAATATTGAAGAATATCCTATACTACCTATTTCATGGAATTTTGTATGAGAATATAGGAAGTAGATATGTATATGTACGTTATCTTATGCGTGTGACGATTGTATACCTAATTCTACATGCATAACACCTTGGTGTAATTGCGTATGCATATGTATATTGGTTATAAACGTTGTTATTGCATGGTTTGGTTAATGGTACATTGTACTTCGTGCATTTCATGTACGTAAAGAGTTCAAGCATAGTAGGTGTAATTAGTGGTCATATTGGGATTCTATACTCCTCATGAATAACATGCATATATCTTTATGATGATTGCTGGGTTGAATGTCTAATTCATATCATTTCCCTCCTATTTTGATGATGACAAGAAGTGTTCTTAAAGCAATTTAATTGGAACATGTCAAAAGCATCATACCTGAAAGTCATGCTCAAAAAGTTTTTTAACCATATTTATCATTTGTGGTAATGATAAATCATTTAACTAATGATATATGTGTTTATTTTTCAGGTACAAACTTTTTATGCAAAAGATGTGTCGACACACCCATCAATGGTGTCGACACATCAACACAGACTCAAAGAAGAAATTGTGCAAAAATGTCAAGAGTGTGTCGACACATGTCAAGAGTGTGTCGACACGAGTGGCAGTTTTCCAAGATCAAGGGTCCCAGGTCGACACACTCCCAGGGCAGGTCGACACTAGACCCAGTTCCCAGAACAGCCAGTTTGAGGAATTGGAAGCAGGTCGACCACTCCCAGGGCAGGTCGACACTAGACCCAGTTCCCAGAACAGCCAGTTTGAGGAATTGGGAAGCAGGTCGACACACCCCAGAGCAGGTCGACACGGGACCTTTCTCCCAGAACAGATTCTTCCATCTTTGGAACAGTGTGTCGACACAACCACCAGGGCAGGTCGACACACTACGAAAACTTTTCATCCTAAGAGCTGATGGCTGCCACGTGTCCTTCTAGGGCGATCAGAATCTTCCTAGGGAAGCGTGCCCTTGTACCCCAAAAGGGTATCTTTGGAATCCTAAGGGTATAAAAGGCTCCTTTTGGCCTCCTTTCGAAAAGAGACCCAGCCAACCTCTTAGAGCCTCCAGAAAATTCCTGGCGGCCATAAGAGTTCGTGTCTCCCTCCTCTGCTTCCTGGAGTCTCCTGAACACTTCTTCTCACCAATTCAAGGTGTGAGAATTGTGATTTGATCTTTAAAGAAGCCTCTGAAGCATCTCAAGGAAGTAGATCAGGTAGAAGCCATCGTTGGAGAAGAATTCAAGGAAGGTCCAACCTCCCAGATTGCAGAGCATCGCCTTGGACTTCATGTTTACAAGTTTCTTCCCAATTCAAGCTTCTACAAGGGAGTACACTTGAAGAACGAAGTCATTCAATACCTTTTTACTTTACTTCTGTTCTTCTGAGATATCTCGTGAGATTATGCAAGTGCTTCTGCATAATTCTCATTAGTGTTCTCAAATTTCGACTAGATCTGTTGCTAGGAGATCTTGTCTTAAGTTGGTGTCTAGCAAGTCTTCGTGTGAGCCTTGTGCTCAGATTGTTGTGAGCCGGTGCGCTCAGTGTTGAGTTGTCAAACTCAAGTGTGTGTTGAGAAGTCTTGCTCAGTTGTTCTAGAGTAGTCTTGCTCTAGAAGTGGTGTGAGTTGTAAGCTCTTCAGTGTTGGAGTTGTCAGGCTCCAGTGGGTGTGTTACCCAGTTGTGTTAGTGAATCCTCACGGGTTGTGAGGGGTGGATGTAGGAATCACATGGGTGATTTCCGAACCACCTAAAAATCCTTGTGCATTTGTGTTCTGTGGTTTGACTGGTTCATCCGCTAGATGCTTGCATAGGACTCGTTTCTAATTCACTTAATCAACTTGATTCTCATCTAAGTTTCAACTCACTCCAATCTAATCAGATCAGCAGCTGTTCACTGATATTATTGCCTCTGATTCTGAATAGTTTTTAAAAATTGTTAAGCTTCCGCAAAAGTGGCTAAGATCTATTCATCCCCCCCCTTCTAGATCTTTTCCACACATTTATTTCGATCCTTCAATTGGTATCAGAGCGGTTTATATCGATCTGATTTGAACTGAGCAGCTTTTGTTTCTGAGTATTGTGTGTTGTTTGTCTGTCTATCTGGTTGTTTGTTTGCCTGCTTGCTCAACTACTTCTCCTGCATTTACTTAAGTGTCATGGACTCAAAGGGTTTTATAGCTGAGGGCCATTCCATAAATAGGCCACCATTCTTTAATGGTTTGGACTATTCTTATTGGAAGAACAGAATGCAAGTATTCTTAAGGGCCCAGAACTATGAGATCTGGAAAGTAGTTGAGGCTGGTCCCTATGAAAACCAGGGTGAGGAAGAAACCTGGACGAGGGAGCAAATTAGGAGAGCTACATTGAATTACAGTGCCATGAATATGATTCAATGTGCTGTCCATCCCAAGGAGTATTCGAGAATCTCTATGTGTAAATCTGCCAAAGAGATGTGGGATAAACTCGAACTACTCTATGAGGGAACATCTCAGGTCAAGGAGACCAAGGCAAATATATTAGTTTCAGAATATGAACTTTTCATGATGAAATCTAATGAATCTATTTCTGAAATGTTTGCCAGATTTATGTGATTGTCAATGGACTCAAGGCTTTGGGTAAGGAGTATACTGATGCAGATTTGGTAAGAAAATTTTGCGTTCACTTTCTTCAATTTGGCATACCAAGGCCACTGTTATTGAAGATTCAAAAGATTTATCCAAAATGTCTTTGGATGAATTGATTGGATCCTTAATGACATATGAAATAAACTTAAGAAGAAATGAAGATCTTATCATTAAGACCAAGCCTATGGCACTCAAAGCCTCTTCAAGCAACAAAGATAAAAATCAGGATAAAACAAGTTCTGAAGAGTCTGAGTCAAATGAGGATGAGATTGCCCTCATGACCAGACAATTCAGGAAATTCTTGAAATATAGGAAAGGGAAAATGACTGGGAAAAAGAAATTTTCCCCAGGTAAGAAGAATATTTCCTCTTCCAATTTCAATAAGAATCATAAACCTGATGAGAATGTTATCTGTTACAGGTGCAACAAGCCAGGACACATGAAGGGAGAGTGTCCTGAGAACAAAAAGGAAAAGCACAAAAGATTCCAGAAATACAAGAAGCCCAAGGCCATGGTAGCCACTTGGTCTGATGAAGACACAAGTGAGGAAGAAGAAAGAAGAAGTCCTCAAGCTCAGAGAGTGAGGAAGTTTGCTTCATGGCCAACAGCACAGATGGAAAGGTAAATACTTCCTTTGAAGATTATAGTGTTGAAGATTGGCAGGATGTGTATGCTGAATTGGTAGAAAAATACTCTGAAATGAGAAAAGAAAACACACACAAAAAAAAAAATTGAAAATCTTTACAATAACCAATCTTCAAACAATAGAATCTGTGAACTGGAATCTGAAGTAACAGAATTGGCTGAAGAAAAAGAAAATTTACTGAACCAAATTGATGAATTAAAGCTTGCTTCTCAGAAGGCCTCCCAAGACTTCAGAAATTTAAATGAAAAGCTGGAAATTGAAAAACAAGAAAAACAACAGAAAATCGAAGAATTGAAATTCTTAAAAACCAGCTAAAGGAAAAGGAGGAGGTTATCCAAACCTTCACAAAAGGCCAAGATAACCTAGAGGCATTGCTAGGATCCAACAAGACAACCACATCTCATGGATTGGGATTCAACAAAAAGAAATCAACAAAAGATAAACTGGTGAGAAAAAGGGTAAAGCACCATAATCAACTTTGTTAAAGGTCCCAATCTGGAAAACACTGAAATCCAACAGACAGCAAACAAAACCCCAAACAAAAACCCAAACAGAACTCAAAACAAATCAAAAATTCAAAAAAACAAGAAGACTGTCAGGTCGACACAGTCCCCTGACAGGTCGACCTGTTCAACACCAAAAACCATATAAACTCAACTAAAAATTCAAAAAAAAATCTGAGAAATAAGAAAAAGGGAAAAGAAATGATCCATGAAAAACCTTGGACCTCCAAGACAGCTCCTCAAGAAAATTGGATTAATCCTTGGAACCAATGGTATGAAAATCCCTGTTGGCATCATCCTCAATACCCTTATCCAAATTTCTGGATGTACCAACACAATCCATGGATTCCACCTCCTTCTATGAACTCAAACTTTCAAATGAAAAACTCCCCTCCTACCAAAAACAAAGATCTTGGTGCTTTCATTCCTAAAAGAAAGAACAAACAGAAAATGCTGAAAACACCAAGTAAAAAACAAAAATCTAAAACAAATCAATTTGGGTGAGAAAGGATTTGTTGTCTATGTTAAATCATTCTGATGGTCCCAACTCTGTTTGGTACCAAATCTTCTCTCCACTGATCTTGTTGCAGGGAAGTCGTGCACCCACACAATGTATGGTTTCTTGACAGTGGGTTTCACGACATATGACTGGAGATAGAGCCAAATTCTCATTCCTGCTTGAAAAGGAGGGAGGGTCAGTCACCTTTGGAGGTAAAAATAAAGAAAGATCATTGGATCTGGTAAGGTTGGTCAACTTCTTCAAACTCTGTAGATAAAGTCTTGTTAGTTGATGGACTTGACTATAATTTGCTCAGTATCAGCCAACTATGTGACAAAGGTCACAAAGTTGTGTTTGAATCTGATTTTTGCAAGATATAGATTCATCAACTGATAAAATCAAATTCTTTGGAAAAGAGAAACAATGTCTACATGATCAACCTTAATAAAAACTTTTCTGAAAATCTCTGTTTTGTTGCAAATAAAGATGAAATTGCATGGACTTGGCACAAAAGACTTGGCCATGCAAGCTTCAGAACAATGAATAAGTTGTTAAGATTGAATTTGGTTAAAGGTCTTCCTGAATCCTTTTCTAGTGTTGAAGGTCAAATTTGTGGGATCTGTGCTAAAGGAAAACAAACTAGAAATCATTTAAGTCTTCATGATGTACTCACATCTAAGCCACTAGAACTCCTTCACATGGACCTCTTTGGGCCAACAAGAGTTCTAAGCATGAGTGGCAAAAGATATGGATTTGTAATCATTGATGACTTTACTAGATTTACCTGGGTTATTTTTCTATCTCACAAAAGTGATGCATGCCTTGAATTCAGGAACTTTTGTACCACTGTCTTAACCACTTATCCATATAAAATCAAAAACATCTTAACTGATCATGGGGGTGAATTTGAAAACACATCCTTTTCTGATTTTTGTGCTGATTTCAGATATTCCACAAGTTTTCTTCACCAAGAACTCCAGAACAAAGGAGTTGTGGAAAGAAAAACAGAACTCTTGTGGAAATGGCTAGAACCATGCTTCTTGAGAGTATTTACCCAAATCCTTCTGGGCTGAAGCTGTGAACACAGCAAATCACATACTCAATAGAGCATTGTCAGACCAAAAATCAAGAAAACCCCCTAGAATTATTGAAAAACAAAAAGCCAACTGTTTCCTATTTTAAAGTCTTTGGGTGCAAATGCTATGTTCACAATAATAACAAAGAAAACCTTGACAAGTTTGATGCTAAGAGTCAGGAAGCTATCTTCCTTGGCTATTCTGAGTGTCAAGGGCTTTCAAAGTGTACATAATAAAAACCAAATCTATTGAAGAATCTCCACATGTTATTTCATGAAAACTCCTTTTCAAACTAATGATTCTAAATCTTGCAGGGAAAAAGACAATGAAGAGGATGACCTCATTGTGGATTCTTCACCAACCGTTGAGGAGAGTAATAACATTGAAGAAAACCTGAACAACACTCACAATCTCCAATGGTTCAGGTAATACTGATCAGAAGTTGGTACCTCTCAACAGTATTTCTGAACCTCGATTTCTAAGAGATCACCCATTAGATAGTGTAGTTGGCAATCTAAATGATAGAGTTAGGACCAGATCATCCTTTTTGCAAAACATTGAAGAAGACTCACTAGCTCTAATTTCCCAAATTGAACCCAAGTCAATTGATGAAGCCTTATCAAGTTCTGATTGGATTAATGCTATGCATGATGAACTTCATCAATTTGAAAGAAATCAAGTGTGGGAATTAGTGCCTAGACCTAGTGACCAAACAGTGATTGGCACTAGATGGGTTTTTCAGAAATAAATTAAATGAAGCTGGTCAAGTAATAAGAACAAAGCTAGGCTAGTTGCAAAGGGGTATACCAAGAATTTGGAATTGACTTTGAAGAATCTTATGCCCCTGTAGCTAGACTAGAAGCTGTGAGAATTTTCCTTGCTTTTGCATCCTCCATGAACTTCAAAGTCTTTCAAATGGATGTTAAAAGTGCATTTCTAAATGGATATATAAAGGAAAATGTGTTCGTTGAACACCTCCTGGATTTGATAATGAAAAATATCCTAACCATGTTTTCAAGCTTAATAAGGCACTCTATGGTCTTAAACAAGCTCCAAGAGCTTGGTATGATCGTTTGAGTTCCTTTTTACTTGAAAAGGATATCTAGAGGTAATGTTGATCAACATTGTTCACTAAAACAGTAAAAAATCAAATAATTGTGGTCCAAATTTATGTTGATGACATAATTTTTGGCTCCACCAATAAGGCCTTTGCACGAATTTTCAAATCAAATGCAAATGAATTTGAAATGAGCTTAATGGGAGACTTAACATTCTTTTTTTTGGGGTTGCAGGTTACCAAACGAATGAAGGTATCTTCATCAGTCAAACCAAATATGTCAAGGAGCTACTGAAAAGTTTGACTATCAGAACCTTAAACATCAAGCACACCCATTGCAATAAATGCTAAGCTAGAAGAAGACCCATCTGGTAAGTCAGTAGATCCAAGACCTACAGAGGTATGATTGGCTCTCTGCTCTACCTTACTACTTCTAGACCTGACATTCAGTTTTGTGTGTGCTTATGTGCTAGATTCCAATCAAATCCTAAAGAAGTCATATGCTTGCTGTGAAAAGAATTTTTAAATATCTTGTTGGAACATGTGACTTAGGAATTTGGTATCCTGCTGGTTGCAAGTTAGAATTGTTTGCCTATTGTGATGCTGATTATGCTGGGTGTAAGTTAGATAGAAAAAGCACAAGTGGCTTGTGTGTGTTTCTAGGTGGGTGCCTATTTTTGGGCTTCTAAGAGCAACATTCAGTGGCTCTGTCAACAGCAGAAGCTGAATATGTTGCAGCAGGTAGATGTGGAACTCAGATTCTCTGGGTGAAACATCAACTTCTTGATTACCAACCATTTAGGGTGTGTACCCATCCTATGTGATAACACAAGTGCAATCAATCTTTCTAAAAACCCCATTCAGCATTCTAGAAACACAACACTTGAAATCAGGCATCATTTCTTGAGAGATGAGGTTGCCAGAAATCTTTTGAACTCCATTTTATTGTAACTGAAAAAACAAATTGCAGACATATTCACAAAACCCCTTCCTGAAAATAGATTCTCATCTTTAAGGAGAGAACTTGGTCTTTGTAATGTCCATCCTTCTGATCTCTCTTAAAGTTTGGGTTGAATGATGCTTTGTCTAAGGGGGAGTTCTTTGTATTTCATAACTCATTGCTTCCTCAAGCACATTGCTCATATCTCTCTCTATTCCAATTCCATTTCCCTTTTTACAATAAATTCTTCACTTCTGATTGTGTTGAAACTTCTTGGTATATCAAATAGTGATTTGGAAAAGGACAGGCTATGCTTGTATAGACACTTTCACTATGCGTGAGAACATTCTCCGCCAAGTACTAAGAAGTCAATATGCAATAGTTTGAGGGGAGCTTTTATTGTTCAAAGAGAATGTCTTTTTCTGATTTCAAAACTTGCACAGTTTACCTTCATTTCTTTTCTGAATTTCAAAAAAAAAAAAAAGAAAAATTGCTATCTTTATTTTGATAAAAATGATTGAAATCATCATCTCAGGGGGAGCTAAAAAATTCACAAGTCATCTTTTTGCAAATTTCAGAACCCTTCTTGCCTTTCATCAATCATTCTTGCATGATGTCCCTCATTCTAAATTCTAGAGTCTCAAAGTGACCTTGAGTGATACATTATATTTTTTACCAATCAACTTTCCACTATGTCTCTCAATCCACGAACTCAGATCTCTTCCTAAACTAAATTACAATTGTGTCTTGAACTTAACATTACCTTGTTTGCAACTGATAGCTGATGTTTGAATTCTATCCTACAAACTCTCCAAAATCTTGTAAAATTCAACAGAGCAATGACATCTGTGCTGAGAAACTGCACACCTTCACAATGAATGAGTGCTATGCATGTCATGAGCATTCCTGTTAACTCTGTTCAAAGGGGATCCAAATTGAAAATAACCTCAAAATTAAGCAATTTTGTGCTAGGCTTTTTGATGATGACTGAGTAACTGGAAATATTGGCGTCTAAAAAAACGTATATTTCATGTCAAAAAGTCATCATTTTACCCCTTTGAGACTTGACAATGCCTACATCTTGAGTATCCAGGGACTATGGTGTGTAAAAAGCCTAGTACTTGAAGTGAAGAGATTTACATCATTTGATAGTTTGTTAAAAGAACAAAAATATGAAAATTATTGGAGATTTGTTTAGAAAGAATCATCTTCCTCCTTCATCAAGTTGTTTCTTTAAGTTTGTGTTTTACTTTCAACACAACTGTGTTTAGTCTAGATGATATCTTTAACTCTTGAAAATTGAGAAACATGGCAGATTTGGTTGATTGTAAGATACATTATATCCCTCAATTTATCATTTTGTTGATTCAGTCTTGGAATGCTAATATCCGTTGGAAATTGTATGAAATACTTGAACTGTAATGAATTTTGTAAAATACAGCAATGAATTTTTAGGCCTCTTAAAAATCCTTCAAATGATAGTTCCTCTCATTATTTATCATTATAAAGATGTCTCCAAATTTCTCAAAAATTTCCTCTCAAAAATTCTCATTTCTCTCAAAGGCTGTGTCGACACAATCCTCTCTCGTGTCGACACATAATTCCAGTCAGGTCGACCACCCCTTCCTCATGTGTCGACACTGCCTTCTTGCCAGAATTTTTCAACTCCTTCGGGTTCACATTAAATCCTTGTTGTTCCTGCGGGGCAGTGTACCTCTGCATCCCTTTTTGAGCATCAGTCGACCCGACGGCCACACTCTCACCATTCCGCAAGAATTTCACCATCTCTCTCTAATCTTCAATCACCTCACCAATCTTCCATCTCCTCTCTGACATTCCCGCTCCTTCCTTGCACCATGGTCCGCAAGTTGGGTCCTCGCCGTGGCGCAAGGTCTCAGGCTTCTTCAAGGCAGTTCCGGCACAGGTTCCAGTTGAACAGATTGAAAGAAGAACCAAGCGAAGAATGATCCTGCAGAGCTTCCAGGATCCTCTTCTGCACCTCTCAGAGCTTCAAAGAGAGGTAGGACTCCAATGCTGGCAGAGGTAGACAAAGTTCAACCCTAGATCAATATTTCGGGCGATTCCTCTGACCATCATGAGGAATCATCTTCGTCTTCCTCTACTGAGTCTAAAGAGGATACCCCTCAGAATCCGTCAGTGCTGCCAAACTGATTTGAAGCCTAGAATTCTTGACCTTTCTGACACCCAATTAGCAAACTCTCTCCCTGAAATTCAAACTATTTCTCCTTTCAATCTTGGATTCCTTTCATTTCTGAATTTCATGTCTGCTATCCAGGTTAGTTAGAGAGTTCTACAAAAACCTCACCTGCACAGAAGAAGGTTTTAATCCAACGTCAAGGGGATAGAGATAGACATGCCAACTGATGTAGCAGCCTCTATTTTCAAGTGCCAGATGAGGGGGCTGACTACCATGAATTTGAATTTGACTTCCATGAAGCCACTCAATCCGGACAGGCCATCCTGCAATCCTCAGATGCCAAACAAACCTATGTGACAAGGTTTAATGCCAACTCATTTCCACCTGTGTTAAGGGTAATTCACCACATCTTGACAACCATAGTTACCCCTCAAGGTGGTGGGCGAGATAGACTGACAGATATCCAGAGATTCATACTCTATTGCATGGTCAAAGATATCAAGGTCAACCTTCATGTGATTCTTTATCAAATCATTTCTGAACTACAAGAACAGACTTGAAGAGATCACTTCCTTATGGAGCACATCTGACCTCAGTGTTCAGCACTTTGGTGTGCCATTGGAATCTGAAAAATCCCAGTCCATTCCCAAGTCAAATATCTATACATTCAAGAATATTCAGAAGTTCATGGGATTTAGACTAGAGGGAACCAAATTAGAAGAGGACCAGCTGTGGTTGAGGCTCCTCCAGTTCAAGAGGAACAGCCTCAAGATCAAGGGGAACAGCCCCCCCCTCAGGAGGACCAGCCTCAGGCTCCAGGGGATCAGCCCCAAGTACAGGAAGAACAGCTCCAGCTGAAGGGGACCAGCCCCTAAGTCAAGGAGGAACAGCCTCCTATGCATGAGGATCAAGCTCTTAATGAAAATGTCAGTCCTTTTCATGATCCTCTCTCATCTCAGCTTCCTCCTTTTTCTCACAAACCCTCATTCCAACCATCCACATCTTCTGGTGGGCCTCCTGTTCCACCAGAATTGATATCTTTCCTAAATGACAAATTTGAATCCTTCAACTCCTCACTTCAATCCATGTCCTCATCTTTTGAGCTACGGATTCAAAGACTGGAACACAGTTTCTCCAAATTTATTGAGCAGAAGGCAGCTTCTGATATGCAGCTCAGCGATTTAACAGACTCATAGGAACTCTGGGAGATTCCTATATTGAGCTAAAAGAACATCAGGACAAGTTAGAGAAAGTTCTTCAGGGAATTTTTGGCCAATTCCCCAAGCGATGTCTTCAACACCAATCGAACATTGCATGAGATTTCCAGCACCAGACTATCATTTGCTCATTTTGTGGATGATTTGGAAAGTATGAGAAATTTCAATGAGCACATTGACAAGCAGCTCACAGATTTGACCAAGGAGTTCAAAATCATGCAAAGACCTGGTTGGTAAGCTGGGTCATCAAGTTCTCAACATGTTTCAGATGAATTGCAAAGAACTCAGAGCACCTTGATAGAACATTCTGATAGAATGGAGCATTATCTTCACACTCGGCTGACAACTATCCATGAACAGATAAAGTCAAGCATGAAGTCAATGGATAAGAGATTGTCAGATATTGAGATGCTTCTAGCTCCAATTCCTCCTCCTCCTCCATCTTCTACCTAATGTACATTTTTTTGATAATGTCAAAGGGGAGAAGATTGAATGAATTGTAATGATCTTTTGAATGAAATGATGACATGAAATGGTTGTTTGGCTTCAATACAAATTTTTTGTATTTGTGTGTGAATACTTGTTCAAATGGACTTGTGTGTGCACAAATCTTCTAATTTCAAGTAACGTTGTATCTCACAAAAATATCATCAATTGTTACTGAACAATATCAAAAGGACATTGACAAGTATGAACAAAAGAAAAAAAAAAACTTAATCAATAAAATTGCTTAAAAATCACACTTCATCAAAACCACATTCAAATATGGATTTAATGTTGCCATCATCAAAAAGGGGGAGATTGTTGGTTGAATGTCTAATTCATATCATTTCCTCCTATTTTGATGATGACAAAAGTGTTCTTAAAGCAATTTAATTGGAACATGTCAAAAGCATCATACCTGAAAGTCATGCTCAAAAAGTTTTTTTTTTAAAACCATATTCATCATTTGTGGTAATGACAAATCATTTAACTAATGATATATGTGTTTATTTTTCAGGTACAAACTTTTTATGCAAAAGATGTGTCGACACACCCATCAATGGTGTCGACACATCAACACAGACTCAAAGAAGAAATTGTGCAAAAATGTCAAGAGTGTGTCGACACATGTCAAGAGTGTGTCGACACGAGTGGCAGTTTTCCAAAGATCAAGGGTTCCCAGGTCGACACACTCCCAGGGCAGGTCGACACTAGACCCAGTTCCCAGAACAGCCAGTTTGAGGAATTGGGAAGCAGGTCGACACACTCCCAGGGCAGGTCGACACTAGACCCAGTTCCCAGAACAGCCAGTTTGAGGAATTGGGAAGCAGGTCGACACACTCCCAGAGCAGGTCGACACGGGACCTTTCTCCCAGAACAGATTCTTCCATCTTTGGAACAGTGTGTCGACACAACCACCAGGGCAGGTCGACACACTACGGAAACTTTTCATCCTAAGAGCTGATGGCTGCCACGTGTCCTTCTAGGGCGATCAGAATCTTCCTAGGGAAGCGTGCCCTTGTACCCCAAAAGGGTATCTTTGGAATCCTAAGGGTATAAAAGGCTCCTTTTGGCCTCCTTTCGAAAAGAGAGACCCAGCCAACCTCTTAGAGCCTCCAGAAAAGTTCCTGGCGGCCATAAGAGTTCGTGTCTCCCTCCTCTGCTTCCTGGAGTCTCCTGAACACTTCTCTCACCAATTCAAGGTGTGAGAATTGTGATTGATCTTTAAAGAAGCCTCTGAAGCATCTCAAGGAAGTAGATCAGGTAGAAGCCATCGTTGGAGAAGAATTCAAGGAAGGTCCAACCTCCCAGATTGCAGAGCATCGCCTTGGACTTCATGTTTACAAGTTCTTCCCAATTCAAGCTTCTACAAGGGAGTACACTTGAAGAACGAAGTCATTCAATACTTTTACTTTACTTCTGTTCTTCTGAGATATCTCGTGAGATTATGCAAGTGCTTCTGCATAATTATCATTAGTGTTCTCAAATTTCGACTAGATCTGTTGCTAGGAGATCTGTCTTAAGTTGGTGTCTAGCAAGTCTTCGTGTGAGCCTTGTGCTCAGATTGTGTGAGCCGGTGCGCTCAGTGTTGAGTTGTCAAACTCAAGTGTGTGTTGAGCAGTCTTGCTCAGTTGTTCTAGAGTAGTCTTGCTCTAGAAGTGGTGTCAGTTGTAAGCTCTTCAGTGTTGGAGTTGTCAGGCTCCAGTGGGTGTGTTACCCAGTTGTGTCAGTGAATCCTCACGGGTTGTGAGGGGTGGATGTAGGAATCACATGGGTGATTTCCGAACCACCTAAAAATCCTTGTGCATTTGTGTTCTGTGGTTTGACTGGTTCATCCGCTAGATGCTTGCATAGGACTCGTTTCTAATTCACTTAATGAACTTGATTCTCATCTAAGTTTTTCAACTCACTCCAATCTAATCAGATCAGCAGCTTTCACTGATATTATTGCCTCTGATTCTGAATAGTTTTAAATTGTTAAGCTTCCGCAAAAGTGGCTAAGATCTATTCATCCCCCCCCTTCTAGATCTTTTCCACACATTTATTTCGATCCTTCAGTTTCGACACAATCTGGTTGTGTGTCGACACTAGTTCCAGATTCCAGGGACATCTTTGTGAGATTGGGTAGGGTGTCGACACATAAGTAAGGTGTGTCGACACAGTCGGTTTACTTTTTCTTTTTCTGTCTGATGTAAATAACAGGGACATGTGGAAGTTTGGGAAAGGCTCTTTGGGTGGGAATTTCTATGCCCACAGATCCCAAGACATTTTGTGGACCCTGGGGCTATAAATACCCCTTATCCACTTGGCTTTAAGAGGAGAGTCGAGCCTATACTTCTGTTCTTCCAGACTCCAGAGAATTCCAATCCATTTCTGAAGAAGGCTTCAACCTGTCGAATTGCTCCAGATCTGAAGGAACCGAAGGTCTGCATACCTTGGACGATCCAATTGGAGGAGAATTTCGATCCATCTGAGTCTTCTTCCTGGAGCTGAAGCAGAGAAGCGGAACCCCATTCTTGAAGCAGAAACAGGGATCTTCGAACCAGTCCTCTTCAATTTGGAATTCAATTTCTCCGAATGGTTTCTCATTTCAATCTCATTCTACATTGTGTGTTTTTGTGAAAGTGGTGCAATCCTTGTGCCAATTTTACATGTGTGTGATTGAATCTGAGATTTCGGTATCTCAGAGTGTGTGTGGTTCTTTGTGTCTTTTCTGAACTGGCAGATAAGCACAATTGTGTGTGTGTGTGGATTTGGATGTAGGATACACTGTTGTGTAATCCGAACCACCCTAAATCTTTGTGTCCTTGTGGTTTGCTTATCTCTTGCTGCTAGTGCTTGATAGGTCATCTAAATCTATCATCTAGCTTGTCTAGTTTGTTTAGAATTTCCATTAACACTCAGATTTCACAATCAATTAAGTTTCTCGAAGTTTCACTTTATGTGATTTTTTAAAAAATTTTAGAAATCTATTCAACCCCCCTTCTAGATTTCTGATAGCAGTGTTTTTGCAACATTTCAAAACTTACGGGTATCACACTTTGTTTTATGGTGCTTACTATGTTTTGAATCGTGCCCCACTAGAGTCGGCGCATTTAAGAGCTTCCATTTTCAAATTATGGAAAATTCTAAAATTGTATTTGGAAAGATTTTCTTGATAATTAGAATCGCATCCACATTGTCGGTCGCATTTCTGACCTTCCATCATATGAAGATCGACTCTCTTCAGAAGATCGATTCTGTTAAAATACGCGACCACTCATGTCGTCGCGATTCAATATTTCCATTTATTAATATTTGGAAAGAATCATATGGAATCAGAAGTGTTTGAAATGCGGCGGTCAATGCCGATGCGATTCTTGAACCTACTATAATTGATGTTTGGAAAGGCTTAATCAGAGCAAGTCGATCTTGTTAAACACGACGCTGTTGGCAGACGTGATTCACTGAAATAGGCATCTACTGTGTCCGATGTGATTTTTGTATTTTTTTCCCTATAAAAAACCCCCAAGGCCACTATTTTGAGTATAAACCAAGCACTACGGCGAAGTCCTACCGCATTGGAGATTCAACTTCGAGCTAAGGGTGAACCAAATTTCTAAGCTTCTTCGAGCATTCGCACTTTGGATCTTGGTTCCTCTTCGCCCCATCCCATTGGAGTGGGCAGAGGCTTCATCCTCTCCATCCAAGCATGGCAGCAAACTCATTCCGCGAATTCTTTTTCTCTTCTCCATTCTTGCTTTAATTCTTTCATTTAGTGTTCCTCATTCATCACAACTCTCACACACACATTCATTTCGCCACACCTACATTTTTAGGGGTTTAACACCACTCCCACAAGGTGTGTTAACGCCTATGTTGTCACATTTTCATTTCTTTCATTTATTTTCATACCTTACATCATAGTCTAATCCATTCTTTCACTTGTTTGTTGTTTTCTTCCATTTTGCAAGGTAACCGACAAGCTAAAGTCTTCTTCGTCGGCCAGCGGTGGAAGGAGTAGAAGTCAACCCATAACCATACTCCCCCGCGATCTTTGGGTGAAGGTAAGTACCATCCACGTATGCACCTTTACCCATCTCCTTCGGTACCCTCGTGTGCCTGGCGATCACATTCCTCCTCGTGCACACTCGCATTGCTTTTCCTTTTCCTACACATGTTTCTTTTCATAGAAATCTTTCTTTCTTTTTAATTAACTCTTTGTGGGAGTGTTTGAAATTGCATATTCACATTTTGCGGAGGAAGACCAGGAGAAAACTTCTTTCACCGAGCCATGGGGGACCTACTGCTATGTCGTGATGCCCTTCGGATTAAAGAATGCAGAAGAAACCCTATCATAGGGCAATGATGGCAATTTTTAAGGACATGATGCCAGTGCACATGGAGGTTTATGTTGATGATGTCTTTGTTAAATCTAGAACTCGTCTTGGCGATGTTGTAGTCCTCAGGGCAATTCTCCAACGATCTAGAGTATAAGCTTAAGATGAACCCCAAGAAGTGTGTTTTAGGAGTGTCCTTAGGAATGTTACTTGGGTTCATTGTTAGCAGAAGAGAATAGATATTGATCCCAATAAGGCAAAGAAATAATCGATATGCTCCTCCTAGGAACATTAAAGAAGTTAGAGGGCTAATTGGAAGACTTCAGTTCATTAGGAGATTCATTTCTCAACATTCAACTTGATGTAATCCCTTCTATGAGATGCTTAAAGGTGAATGTAATTTGATTGGAATGATAAGTTTCACAAGGCCTTTGAAGAATTGAAGAGTTATCTTTTCAATCCCCTGATTCTCGCTCCTCCGGTTCTGGGTCGGCCACTATTGCTCTCACACCTCAGGTCCATCATCATTTTCACCCTCATCACCTCTCACTCAACCACTGAAGTTCACACACCTTCTTCCTTCAATCCCAAACACCTCTTCTATCCTCCTCCTCCTCCTTCCTCTGTTACTTTCATTCCGGACAAACCTTCTCTACTGGTGTCTTTGACACAAATCTGCCGGATGACTTTGAGAGAAATACCCTTTCCACCATTCTCTTCACTGCCACTCATATCCACAGGACTGATCCTCCCAGTCCTGCCAAGAAAAGAGGAAACATCATCCTCAGTTAGCATCTCCTCCTCACTATTTCCTCCTCTTTGGTACTCTCTACCCTTGAACCTCACAAAAGAT